>JBCJKH010052735.1:60891-75815 GCA_039877255.1 Loriculus beryllinus | reverse complement strand
ATATCCTTACAGTAATAATTAATCCACTTTTTTTAGTGGAGAATCAAAGTGTCACAGAAGGGGACTTTCCCTATTTAAGTTACTGATTGTCCTCCTAGCCACTAAGCATAAGCATTAATAAAATCTTACAGTTTTACTTTACCTCCGTCAGCCAAATTAACATTCCTACTGGATTGAAATGAAAGTAAGTTTTGACTATAATAAAATCATCAACAGCAGTCACAGTAGTTCAGTTACCTGTTTGTACTAAGAAGACTTACTGATCTCCCTAAGCAAGTAAAAGGCATTTCTATAGTCAAGGTTTTATAATGTGCTTAATGTATATTTTGTATGATACCGATAATACATGAGTGACATAGCGTTGTTGTTTCGTGGCTTTAGCTGGATTTGATCTGATCCTACCTGTTGGATCATTCACTGTCAGGTTTACAGGTTTCCTTGGGAGAGGTAACACATGATGAGGAAAAGATGAAGCACATTGCTAGGGCAGCTCTGGCCATTGCTGCTTATAAACACTGAGTGTTGTCAGACTGCTTCACATTCTCCCAAATAGTTGTTTTTCAGAAGTGTTTCCTCTAAATGTTTGTTTGCTTAGGGCTGAAATGAGTGGGAGTTGTTCAGATCTATTTAGGACACAGTACAACCCTTGATGATATTTTCAAGAGCATGTTTGTCTAGCTGGGCAGCACTCATGTCATCTCCCCTCAGTGGAGCATGCAGTGCAGTCTTAGGGAAAGCACCCCTGTCTTGGACAGCGGGTACATTGTGAGGCATGGGGTGGGTGGGAATTTGGAATTTAAAGAGTCGCCTACAGAAGTAGTGCCAGAGAGAAGGCGTGCTGCAGAGCGCTGTGTTCTGCAGTTATCTCTTCCTTGCCCATGTGCAGTTCGTTTTATTAAATTCAAACCAGAGAATTTAAGCTCCAGATCTCTTCTAGTTTGATTATTTCCTTCCCCACTTGGAAATGATTTCTGTAGATCCAGACTAATCCTTCACAGCTGAATGACAGGGCCGTGGCAGCACTCTGAGAGTAGCAGTGCCTTGCTTGGTGCAGCTCAGGTCAGGAGTGCTTTTTGCACAGAATTGTTTTTAGTGCAGAATCAGTTCAGAGGAAAGTCTGGTTATGCCACTGCCACCCGTGTCTTTCACAAAAATCAGCCTCGTTGCCTAAATTTGACCTAATTAGCTTCCCGAGTGTGATGTGTACACAGTTTGCCATTTCTGAAGCTAACTATGCTGTACCTATGATAAATTAGAGCGATGTTGACCTCTAGATCAGACTTTGTTCAAAAGTTTATGATTGGTTTGGATGAGCTGAAGGTTTGGCCTTTTAATCTGACCTGTCATTAGCTGTCAGGATGTGCCAAGCTCAAAAGCTATTATTGCTATTATGTATCAGGAAAATGAAGTATGGTATTGCCTGTTTAATAGGTCATAAAAATGAAAATGTGAACGGTACCTGTTGCTGTGTTCTCTTGGAACTAGTTGTTTCTTGTCACAGTACTGTTACTGAGAGGAAGGCAGGGGGGCATTCTCAGTGTTCTGTTCAGTTTAGATCTTGCAGTTCCATTACACCCAGTGCAGATGGAAAAAAGGGGCTCCAAAACAGAAGAAGGTGTTTGTTTTATCCTTGACACAAGAGATTCCTGTGGTTTGTGGGTAGGGTGGGCTCTGGCAAGTGACTGTCAATGCTGCAGTGTGACCCCAGTACAGGGAGAAAATGGTGGTCAGCAAAGCACTTCAGCATCTTTTTAATGCCCAGGGACTTCATAGGTATGCCTAAATGCTTTACTCAGTAAAGACTGGCTTGAGCATGTGCCTAAGTGCTTTACTCCTTTGGTGCTTATCTTTTCTCTGGTAAAAACATGAGACTTCTGAAGCAAAAAATTCCTACGCTTAACTTCCGATGTCAAATAAAAGAAGGCTTTGTTTAATCTGTTAGTTAAGTTTGGCTCTAGGAAGGCTTCAAGTGGTTGTGTGAGGTACCAGTTTTGGAGCAATCCTGTCATGAAGACTCGGAAGGGAGTGGTCATAGTAGAACAGGGATGGTCAGAAGCCCAGAGACATGACCAGCTAGGAAAGGTTCAGATTTCATTCAGGTTATAGGTAGCTTGGGGAAGAGCAGGTAAGTGTTGAAATATGTCAAATGTCCCTACAGAGGTGAAAGGAATAAACTGATCTTCGTGTCTGCTGTGGATATTACAAGAGGTAGTGGACTTAAATTGAAGTCAGGGTCATTCATTCAGTTTGCTAAAAACGCATTAGCTAACCATCTGGCAGGAACAGCTTAGGTATAGAGGGAGGATCCTGGCTTTGGATAGTAGGTGTGTTTTGATTGTCCGAAGCAGCCTGATAGTAGGTAATTTTATGATTATAGGCTAGCTAAAGGTGTTACTTGCATCATTAAAAACAAATCCCAATGTAATAGGCTTTTTGCTAATTATGCTTCATATGGTGTGTGAACGCCATTATGAATATAAGTCACTGACTTATATCAATCACAGGCTAGGTGGACACAGTGAAATTGTAGCAGAGTATCTGAAATGCCTAGGAATTTTAGGATCTGTTTAGGATCTAGGAAATCCTCTGAGAGATCGTGTCAAATGTGAAATCTGGGCGACTGGTGTTTATGAGGGAATAAATTAACAAACATGGTTTGTTCCTTATAAAGCAACCACTGTGTCTTGATCCTGTTGAATTTAACTACCTGTAAGTGGTAACATAGAGGATAAGGGAAGGGGAGAATTGGGTCTAGATAATCTCTTTATATGAATTAAGTCAATCTGGTTGTTGTAACTACAAGGAAAACTCAAAGTAAGAGGCTTGGCCAGCCAGTATAAACCTTATTTTTGTAATTTTCTCAATTACCTTTCCTTTATCTTTTCCTAGGATAGGGGAGAGAAAACAAAGTACCTTTTTGTGACTTTGCAGTACATTCTTAGAAAAGGTTGACCTTCAAACGAGGATTTTCTGCAAACGAGGATTTTCTGATTTATTTCATGCTAGCTCTGAGCACATTTGGTTGGTCTGTGCAGTTTGCTGCAGTCAGGAACGTGGTATTAAATTCTGATGTAGTATTTCAGCTGGAAGGAGAAAATCCTGATTTTAGAGGGGGAAGGAGGAGGGGTTTGGATTAAGACCCTGCTGCTGAAATGATTTAAGCTGTCAATGCCATTAAATTTAAGTTAATCATGAAGTGGTATCTCAGCAGCTCACTGGTTGCAGATTTGACAGCAGACTGACCTCTGAGTGAATCCCACACCCACAAAAATTCAGAATCAGTCCCATCTTCAACTTTTCGGTCAGAAATTTTTGGAAGACAATTGGACAAAGCACAGGATAAGTCACAGAAGCCATGGGCTGCAAGCTCAGGGTCATGGGCTCTTGAGGTGGAGGATGAGCTGGGATAGAGGTAAGAAAAGGGAAGGAGAGGCTTTTTGTTTTGCTTATTTGTTTGAAAAGCTACTATGCTTCTGTGCCCCTCTTTTGATATCTGTAGGATAAGGTTAATTCATAACTCTCATTATATCATACCAGTCAGGTAAGTTAACATATTTAAAGTATATAAATGCCTTATTTCCTGGGCTCATGGAAATAGGTCATGTTTTACTTTCACATCAAAGTAATGCTTATTTCCCCTTGCCATTCAGTAAGTGCATTTTTGAATTGGAGCAACACCAGTGCTTGGGTGGCAAGAGCTTCCGGACATTAGTTGGGTTTGTAAATTCATTGCTGAAGTAGAAACCAGAGATATGAGGGTGGAACTTCTTGTGCCCTAGCTAATGTTTGTCTACAAACTAAGCCATGTACTTGCAGAAGCAGAAAAAAAAAATCTAGTTAGGCTTGTAGCTTAACATCCAAATACACAAAGAAGAGCACAAATAGAAGGATTAAGAGAATTTCCTTAAGGTATTTCTGTTAGTGAATGAATTAAAAGAAACAGAGACACTTCCAGAGCAAAGAAGAGGTCACAACTGATTGGTGTGTACTTTCTGTGGAGTAGACTCAAATACTGTTCTGTTCCCCTTCGAACAAGATCAGAAAAACTTCACTGCCTTTTACAGAGATCCCTTTGCTTTACTGCTGTATGATTGAAATCAGAATCTGCCCAGAGCTTAGTTGTTTTTACTTAATTCTTTCAGACAGTGGCCATCTTCTTGTTGCATTGTAAGACTCAATGTGATTATGCTGTTTTTTCAGGTTCTTGCGGGGATGAATGTTTATTCTGCAGAATTTGAAAGGATAAAGGAAGAATACAATGTCCGGGGATATCCTACAATCTGCTATTTTGAGTCAGTTATGGTTTGCTGTTACTTTAGAATTGATACACTCAACTATAATTACACATTCTTATCTTCCAGGGCAAGGACTAAACCTTATTTCGTTGTTTTAACAGGAAAGGAAAGTTCCTGTTCCACTTTGAGAACTATGGTGCTACTGCAGCAGATATAGCAGAGTGGCTGAAAAAGTAAGGCATTGAACTTCATGCACTCCACCTTTTATGTACTCTTCATTATTTACAAAATGTGATGGTTTAGGAGCCCCTTTCTCCCTCATTCCCTCTGCTCAGAAGAGCAAACAAAACTGCCCTGCTGAGATTGGCTAAACTGGTACAGAGAGATTGCCTAATGTTTGTTTTTCAGCATGCATGCCTTGCATTTCACAGTTGCATTTTGTCTGTAATAGGGGACTCTGGACCAAAATAAATGCAGATGCACAGATCTCAGCTTCATCTAAAATGCCAGCTTAAATTTCCAGTGATCTTGAGTGTCTGAACTTGATAACCTGCAAAAGATTTTATTAAAAATATGTATACTGAGTATGCAGTTCTTATTGGTTTTCTAGCTGGAGCCTTTGAAGTGTCTTGCAGAGAAAAAACACAGATCAAGGCACCCCAGATTGCTAGTAATTTTTACCATGTCTGTGTTTCCTATCATGACATGAAGTGGTGTTGGAAGCATCTTATTCCACCTAAAGAGATTATTTGCAGTCATAAATGTTTTGGGGGCTGAATGATCTTATGGGACTGGCAGTTGAGAGAGAGAAACAGAAAAAGTGTATGTGTGTATAGCTGCTCTTCAGCTGGTGTAAATCAGCACAATGCCAATGAAGCTGACAGAGTACCTGGAGGGAGCTAAGATAGTCTGGTGATGGAGGAGTACTGTTAGCAGTTAGCCCTGGCTCTTGGCCATTGTCATCTTTGTAATCCTCCTTTGTTTGTTACGGCCACAGAAATAATCTTGAAATTAAACTAATAAAAGGAAACAAATGCATGGGAGGGAACAGGCAGTTACCAACTGTTGTCATAATGTGGCTTAGCAAAATCGGCTCAGAATAAATGTGTTTTACTGTACAGGTGGGGCTATGCTGTGGTCATACGTATGGTTGCAGGTGGTGCAAGGTCTTCAGCAGTGGTAGGGTAGGTGCTTCAGGACTGGGAAGTCGTGAGTAAAGCTACATCAGTGTTCTTGTTAGTGTCAGGAGGTACAAGCACTGCAGGCAAGTACTGCCCAGTGGATCAAAGAGGAGGAATTTGGCTGTAGTCTTTAAGGCTCATTTAGTCTATTAAGCCTTCAGAATGAATTAATCAAGATGGTAACTCGAGCAGTGCTGAGATGATGATCAGCCCTTGGAGGAAGGATATGACTTCATCACCTGAACTTTATTATGCTTTTCAGTTTTGCAAGGATGTGGTTATCTCTTGGCTACCATATGTGAAATATTGGATGTTTGGGATGGGATTTTTCCCTCCTGTCTGCCCACATAATATCCTGATAATCCCTGTAACATGCAGTGCCTTTGTATCAGTGCTGTGACAGCAAGTGAGCACAGCTACTGGAGGCAAAGCAGAACAGCTGTAAGCTCTTTCCAATGATAATCTCTGCTAATAAGCCACTGTGGGCTTTGGTTGATATTTCAGTAGTCCAGAGCTAAAGACAGCTGTTTGTCCTCACTTAGTGTTTGTGCGTGGTTATTAGTTTCCCAGAATCTGATCTGAGCAGTAGCCTTCTTGTCCCTGTTTTGTATAATAAATAGAACTTTTAAGAAAACCACATTGAAAAATTACACATACTTGAATTTTGCCAATTTATGTTGCAATTAAAACCATATATGGGGTAAACGTGCTACGTGCATAATACTATATTACTCTGAGGAATCTACAGTACAAGTAGTCAAATGGTGTGGCAAGGGCTTTAGGGAAGTCAGAGTGTAATTAGGTAGCTGTATTGAGGATAGGCTATATTTCAGAACAGTATAATATTCAAATTGTTTTAGGAAGTGACTCCAATGCAGGGCATTGCTCTGCAGAGCAGGGGCACAGCAGTGCCAGAGTGTACACAGTGAGGAAAGCCAGTGTGTTTTTATACTCTGCATGCATGTGCTGTCATCATAGATTCTAGAAAGAGAATCCAGCAGACATTGAGCCTTACTAAATGATCTATTTTTTGTGGACACTAGATACGCACTGCAGAAAAGCAATTGTTTTCTCTTCCCTCTCCCCCTTATCCGTTTTTTCTCCTTTAAATGTTACTGATAAAGTGCTGACAGTGGTTTCTTGGGGGGAGGACATGATATAACTTAATAAAGGTTAGAATTATTTAAATTATTTAATGGATGTTTTTCATGGTATTCTCAGAGCAAGAGCTGCTAGTGTGGAGAGCTCCAACACCTTTTCTTTTACTACTTACTGAAGGTGCTTCTTACACTGAAGTATGCTAATACATCAGCCTTACAGGCACTTAACCTCTCTTATCTTCCTAATAGGCACTGGCTACTATTTTATGGAGTTTCAGATGTTTTCATGAGGTGATAGAGGGAAATAGCCTAACTCCAGCACAGCATTAACATGAGAGATGCTATCTTGTACATACCTCAATTCTTTTTTTTCTTTCTTCTTAAAAAATCTCATATGCAGCTGTATCAGCCTGGATGGTAGGCAAACCAGACAGCTTCTTGCTGAATCCAGTTAGCTGCTGAGTTTGTCTTATCTTATGGACTTCTCTCAGGCCCTTCCTTAGAAACAGCTACTCAGTTAAATCAAGAACTTGTTCTCTGTTCTTAATTGAATTAGCACTTGATAACTCTTCCATTCTTCTGTCATCCTGTTTTTGGTCTTTAGGCATTGTGTGTGCCTTGTCTCAGTTTTAAATGATGGTTTAAATTTTGCTTGTTGCTGCCTCCAGGCTTTGAGGTGCTTCTTATCAACTCCTGTACGGGCTTAATGGCATGCATAGCATTTTACATTGGGCCATTTGAATAAATATCCTGTGCCGTGCTTTATTAATTCCTTACTGAAATAGGTCATGCTAGTGTTCCAGTGTTCTTCAGGTGCTTTGTAGCTACTGCGTCCATTTTCATCATGCTCTGCCTAATCAACTCGACTCCCCTTCCAGATTCATTAAGTGTCATGGTGTTTTCTGGAAAGCCTTCACTCTGCCAGTGTATCTGCAGGTTATTGCTCTCTTATAAGCTTGGCAATAAGCATATTGATAATCTGCTGATCCTTTAGAAAGTAAACTCTTGTGGATAGGGACCTGCCTTTTTTTCTTTCCCAGCTGCTTGGCTGAGTGCAGCTCTGATCTTTGCTTTGATGTTTGTTTCTTGGTTCATTTAGCAGCAGCAGAGGTGTTCATCACAGTTTTGCATGGATTGCTTAATATTCTTGGATCATACCCATTGCTTACATCAACAGAATTTGCTATCTGAGTCTGTATATCTCTCTAGTGCTTTTTTTGTCAAAGTAGGCTTTCAGCCTAGAAATGAGCGAGGCAGGATAAATGAGTTATCATCCATTTGCCATTCTTTGTTCCAGGCAGCTAACACAATAATACATTTTAATCAAAACTAGTAAATGTGCTTTCACCAGAGATGGGGTCACATCCAGATTTCTACTTTGCCAAAGAATTTGGAGAATTTTGGGAGGGTATTTGGAACTCATTTTATCCTTGCCAGTTGTAGTAATAGCTTCAAACTTTGCCCCCAGATGTTTGCGTGTTTGGGTGTCCTTTACATGAACACTGCTTTAATAAATAAATGTCAGCATAGTTTAGTTCATGTCTGCCAAATTCTCTTTTTAGTATACATTAATAAAAGCCAAAAACAATTGTTTAGTGGGATGACGAGCACTGAACTGGCCCACAGGAGCTTAGATTCAGTTTCCAGATTTGCCACTATGTCTTTGAGCAGTCTCTCTGGCTCTAATCCATCAAAGATGGGTAAACTCATGTATAATCATAATTAAGTTGGTAGAACTTGTCACTTTTAGGTTAAGCATGCATTTCAGTGGTTTTGCAGAATTAGGCCTGCAAGCCCACTGCAGAGTAAGAATAGAGTGATACTCCCCCATGTCATAGAGTTGGTTTAGGGTAAAACCATATACTCCTGGGGAAACAGTCTGTGTAGCTAGCTCATGGTCCCAGCACTGCACTTCCTTTTTCTCCCTGTCAGCTATAATCATGCTGTCATTATTAAGGGTGACTGGTTAGATTGGCTGTTTCTGCTCACTACTTTTTTCTGTTATTGGCCATGACTCCTGTGAGCTACAAAGTGTGAATGCTGTGTAAAAGGGAGCATCCTGCTGAGGAGGGTGAAATAGTAACAGAAAATGCATCTTATTTCTATAATGTAATAACCAGGCAGTCTGGTTATCAGCTTGCTCCATCCCTTCCATTGCTGATCTGTCCTCTTGAGCTTCTTGTGGAATTTTTTTATTCCTCTGGTTTTATCTGCATTTCAGCGCTTATGAGTTCTGGGTGAGTAAAATTATGGAAGCTGTTCAGTAGGGTTAGTGGGTCATACATATCTGGATGCCTGCACAAAGTGGTTCCTTGCAGTCTGACTTGCCAAAATGATTGCTTAGCACCAGAGCTGTTTTTAAGCTGTGTCTGTTTTTCTTGTAGCCCACAGGCACCTCAGCCACAGGCACCAGAGACTCCCTGGGCAGATGAAGAAAATGTAGTTTATCACCTGACTGATGAGGACTTCGACAAGTTTATAAAAGATCATTCATCTGTGCTAGTGATGTTCCATGCACCATGTGAGTTTGGTTTCTGTACCCTGAGTCAAATCCTTGCTAACAAAACCAGTAACGATTTTCTGAGGAGGTTTCACAGAACT
Organism: Loriculus beryllinus; assembly: GCA_039877255.1. Classification (NCBI taxonomy): domain Eukaryota; kingdom Metazoa; phylum Chordata; class Aves; order Psittaciformes; family Psittacidae; genus Loriculus; species Loriculus beryllinus. Next base: position 66,698 of record JBCJKH010052735.1, on the reverse strand, counting down.
CAAAGTCCAGGCTTCTTTTGTTTGTGATAATTGTTAAATACACAACGCATGAAATGTTTGTGAAGTTGCTGACTTCAAGTTTAGGACGGAGATGTGCTGCTGGAAGTGATGCTTTGTAAGCTGAGTCAAAACATAACTGAAGAATGTAATGATGCTTAAATAGTCTGAGGACTCATAATTTTACAGCATGATTTCCCATTTTCAGCTCGTCTTCTGTGTTGTCTGCTTTCAAACCAGAGCTCTGGTTGATTGAGCAACTCAATTTGATAACTGTGAGCGCCTGAGTCCTTGTTCGTGGCTGCTGATGTGTCATTTTGAGTATTTTTCAGTCTTCTGCTGCATTTTGGTCTCTTGCAATGTAAGATGGGGTGGTAGAGGGGTGATTGTCATTCCATACTGTGCTGAGCTGTGTCAAAACTGGGTCTAAGTTCAGAAAGTCCCCAGGGCTTTTGAAAACTAGTGCAGAGCTGAGCTGGTAGTGATGCTACTTACTTTTTGCCTGAGAATTCACTGGACTGATTATTTTCATGACTTGCGGTTTTAGTTTGAGCAATGAAATGGTACAGAAAGTTGTTCCAGCCACTCTGTCCTCCTGTACACTGTTGCGTGGAAGAATGTGCTTTGTTCACTTAGGATGGAACTTGTTCCAGCTACGTAGCTGGCTCTACCTATTCTTTTTGTCTGTGATAGAAGGTTCAGATCTGCTATGCTGGGTCTTTTCTTGCTTCTACGCTGTCTCCTCTTGCTGCTGTACTGGCAGTTGCACTTGGGTGAGATGTCCATTTTCATGGGCATAGATTTGATAGCTATGGCTCTGGAGACAGGCTGTGTGCTCACAGCTGAACAACGGAGGGTCATGGCACAGGGGCTGAAATCCTGCTTCCTTTTAAGCTAATAGGAGCTGGCTCCAAAATTCCCTTTTTATTTTTTTTTTCCTGGGTCAGCTCATAAGACTCATTTGAAAAACACACCATAATGAATTTGCTTTATCTGATGAAATGTCTAGGGATTTGATCCACTGAAGCAGGTGACTTGCTTGCTGTGTTGTCACTGTGTTCACTGGATTATTTATACTAATGAAAGTGGGACCAAAGATTAATGCCTGGTCTGAAAACCAAAGCACAAGTAGCAGAACTGATGAAGCTTGGTTTGCTCAGGAGTTATCCTTCGTTACCCAAATCCTTCCTTCCCTAGATTTTCATGCACCCCAGTGTGCAAGTGACAGCATTGCCTGCTGCTCCTCAGGAACTGTATACTTGCTGGTTTGGCTGAACAGCTGCTGCTAACAAGAAATGTAACTGCTGAATTTCTCTTTTTTCCCCTTTCTGTGCACAGTGGCTTGGGATGTGTTCTCTGTCTACCCCTAGATTTCAGGGTTTTACAGAGGTTTAGTTGTATTGAAAAGCTTTGCCAATTTGGGGGTTTGTAAACGGGCAATGGAGTCCAGTCGTGTGTTTGAGAGGAGGAAGATGGGGAAGAAATCAACAGTTGGCCTTCCAAATGTTATTTCTTTAGGAAGTCAGATAAAAAATAGATGAATACACACAGCTACAAACAGATTTTGTAGTAAATTTAAGTTAGTTATAAATCTGAACAGTGCTTTCTTTAGTTTGGGTTTTTTATAAATATTTTCTAAAACGCAAATAATACAGTTTTAGGGATAATTACACTGTATCACCTGTTTGGAGAGGGGGAGCACTTCCAGGTAGGTATGTTTTGTATTAAGAGGCATTCTGTGCTATGGTACAGCAGTACTTTGGCAAATGTTTTAAAAGTAAATCAAATGCCTGAATCAGGCAGTTGCAGTCTCCTGATAATGTGTTCCACCTGCTCGGAGTTGGGATAAAGAATGTTTCTTGGCAGAACAACTCAACTTTAAATGCAACTTGAATATTTGGGGGATTTTATTTACTTTCAGGTGGTAGTGGTATGGCTGTGCAGAATCCAGCTTGTACACGTGTAAAAAGCTCTGTGTTTGTTAGAATTCTCTCTGGGCATTGTCAGCAGAGAGTGTATGGCTTGCAAACTAATTAGCAACAGACAACTGTAATAAACAATTATCTCCATGATTAAAAGATTTTCTCTTAGCAGTTCTTAAACGTGCTAATGGAATCACCTTATGAATATTAGGACAGAAATTACTCCAGTAAAACAAGTGGTAAAAATAGAGGACATCTTACTTGTTTTAGCCTTGGTAGTTTAGGATGAGAAAATTTGGGTTTTTTTCCTTAAAATTATGTATTAATACAAAATGTTGACACAGATGTACAGAATAGGCCCAGAACGTGGGATATATGTCTATGTAACTAAGAATAAGCAAGGGATTTTCAACACTGGCTTGGAATTAGCAACTACTTAAAATCCTGTGTCGCCATGCAGCATACATGTGACTTGGAATTTTTCTAGGATATTATCAGTTTTGTGTTTGTGAGAATTTCTTTTACTAGGGGAAGAATTATTTCAGTGATTCTTTAATTGTGCATTCAGATGGCCAGTGCACTAATAGAGTGTAGTATTAAAAGATGTGTGGGGAATTGGAAGCTTTTATTCTCCTTCAGCACCCCACAATCTCCAATTGCTGAAGGTGCATCTGAAACAAACGCATCCCTTGTAAATGGCTGTGAACTGCAGAATTAGGTACTGTGATGGATGTGACCAATTGGATCTCCATGCCTGTGGCTACTAATGATCAACCTGGGGGACTACCCTATAATTATTTACTATCAGTAGCACTTACTAGCCCAATTAATGTCATGGCATTTTGGGTTAAGAGCAGCCTAGCATAACTGGGCTCAACTAGAGATAGTACATAGGATTTAAACACATCAAGGAGGTCTGCAGCATGCAGCTTGCACCTCTTGCTATCAGAGATGCCAGATCTTTTCTGCAGTAATTTAGCATAACTGTTGAAGAGAGGATGTGCTGCTGCTGCTAGTCCTGAGAAATGTGGGTGAGCAGGAGGAGTTCATCCTGCTTTCATTTTGTAGGTCAGCAGGGACACAAGGCAGGATTTTTAACCTTCTGAAACTCCTTTGAAAAGCCCTTAAGAGGATATTCAATAAACCTGAATATTTAGCATAGGTAAACAGCAACCCGACCAGCCAGCAGTCTGAAGGCACTCTCCTTCCCCAGCCGTCTGTGATGGGTGTGCAATGTTGTGTTCCTTACCAAGCATTTTGCTGAGATACCATAGTTGCTGGTGACAAGCATAGTGTTATCCTTTATATATCCAGATTGGAGTCTTGCAGACATCCAAAGTGTTTGTTCTGTGTGTTGCTGTTGAACTCAAAAACTTTAGTTATGAACTAAGATCTGCATTACACAGAGGAACATATAAATGGCCCCTTCCCAGAAAGGATTTGGAGTTTTTGCTTGAAGTAATCACATTTGCTAACATGAGCCAGCACAATTATGTTAGCGGGCCTATTTCTGAGTCTGTAACAGAAATTGTATTGCACCAACTAAAGCTAATTCTGTACCATAACTTAAATGCACCTTTGCCGCTTATGATAGTCTTCTGTTAGCAATGAGAATGAAGACTCTTGTGCGTGTATGTGCTGCTTGATATCTGTGCCTACAGCTGATCAATTTATTTAGTTGCCCAAGATGACAGCTGGGTTCTGAATGTCTCTAAATATGGGTTATGCTGCCAGTCAAGTGTTGTTAAATGCTTTTGTGACATGGCGACTTACTGGAATTGAAAATACTCCTGAGTCACTTGAGCACAAAAAAGTCCTGTTTGTGGCTTTGGTTTCCCCATCAAACTGCCGAGTCTAATGCAATTTTAGAAATAATTCCATCTAAAATATTTGCCAAATTAGTGCAGGTCACAGCATTTCTGACTTGGGTCTTGTCAAAGGAATCAAAACCCCACAAACTTATCTTTCTACATCTTTGCAGCATTTTTCTCCAAAGCGCATCTCAGAGTCTTGCACAAAATAAACCTAACCAGATTGCTGATAATTCAAATGCTACTGAAGTGTTTGAAGTCTAGGATTGAAATTAAATTCAGAAATGGGTTCTAAAAGTGTCTGCTTTTCATGCACAGGAGTTACTTTTCATTATGTTCTGTTAACACAAATGACATTGCTAACGTTTTAAAGTGTACCTATTCCTGCAGCCTCATGCACGATGGTGCCCTGGTGCCACCAGGAGCTGTAGCCTCCTCACGTATGTTCAGCAAGCACAGATCTAAGTAATCTCTGGTTAATGGTGGTCATCAGTTGCCTCGGTTGGTTTCTTGGGTTGCTTTTCCCCTCTATCATACCCTAGCAGCCATAGCAAAGTCTGTGGTCTGGTACTGATGCCAGAGGTAACAGAGGGGGAAAAGGCACTTTGGCTATCCTGTTAGTGTGAGCACGTGTTTGCTTTTTAAAGGGTTAAACTAGTCAAGTGTTTTTCCTGCAACACTTCTTCCTTATACCTGATCTGAAGTTCACATTAAACCTGTTTTTTTTCTCAGCCCTCTTCATAGGACTCTTCGGAGACCATGTAAGCTGCAGTTGTAGGACTTCAGATTAGAAATTAATACCTTTAGTGAGATCCTGGCCTTCCTCCCTTCATAAGGAGGGAAGGCAGGGAAAATGTGGCTTTTTTTTTTTTTCTTTCACTCCTTAATTTATTCTTGGAAACTGCTTTGGAAATGCAGCCATGATACAGCTTCTCTTCCTCCCCCCCAATGGAAATGAGCACAAAAATCAATCTGGAGATGATAAAATGCACTATAGTGTTGATATGTTGTTGAAATGTCCATGAAATTCCTTTCCTGTCCTCAGATATTTTCTCTCCCTTTATAAATCAAGCTGATAAATTACACAGTTGGTGCTTTCCAAAGCCAACTATTCAGCTGTGCAGGTTTTTAATTGCATAGGGAGCTGTTTTATCAATTTAGCTTTGAAAAGCATCTTTTCACACCCTTCACTCTTTTACCTCTTCCCTGTGCTGTGTTAAAACCCAAGGTTTTAAGCCACTTTGCGGATTCATTATTAAGAATGCCAACCAATTAGCCCAGTACAAGATGAAGGCCTCCAGCTTCTAACCAAGCAGCAGACTTGGATCTCTCCCTCCAAGCGCACCATCATTGGTTTCAGTGGGCTTGTTTTTGTTATTGCTGCATGTGGTGAGATTAGAACATAGGAATCCATTGCTCGCTTTCAATATAAAGTAAAGCAAACCCAAAATGTGCGCACAGAATCAAATCTGTTTTTTTCAAACTGTGTTTTACAACTATAAATAAATAAGTCTCCCCTTCAGACCCCCACTGGTTCCTTATGAAAGCTCCTTATGAAAGCAAGCTACCATTGCAGTGAGCACTAATTGGTATGTCTGCTGGCAGCCTCAACAGAAAGGCCATGAGTTGAAAAGGCTGAAGAATTAATTTACTGTGCAGCCTGAAAAAAATAGCCTTTCTAGCACAGGTCAGCAGCAGCCCAAAATTGGCAGCCTGTGATAAATAAATAAATAAATGAAAACTAAAGTTTTTGCATTCTAATTCATGATTCAGTCAAGGGTATTTTTCTTCAAAATGTAAACCAGCGTAGCTGCACGAGTGGAGGTTAGAGGTTTGTGAGTTATCCAAACAACAAGGACACCAAATGTGGCATGGATGGAGATAGCCCTTAATTTTTGTTTGTCCCTATCATATCTGACATCTATGATTTTTAAAATAAAATGTTGGCGATGTTCAGTGGCTACATAGACAGCTTTTGGCATCTGCTTCAGGTGTACTTCCTCTAGGATAAAGACACATGGTAGGTAGCTGGGAGGCTGTTAGACCTGTGCTAGGAGTCCCCTTAATTTATTTGATA
>JBCJKH010052735.1:31024-60866 GCA_039877255.1 Loriculus beryllinus | reverse complement strand
GAAACTTCCTCTTAATCTCTATTGATGGTATCAGTTCAATTTCGAAGAAAAGTACTCTTTCATCACCAAAGATCTGCCTTTGGGCCTCTGCCTTGGCACCAGCCAAATCAGGTGTTTCAAAGAAAAGCTGTACATCTGCCTGGTGTCCTTGCTGAGGTAGCTTCCCAGGAGGAGCATTGACAGCTTTTGGTATTCTTCCGCATCTGCACTCGCTGTTGCTTCCAGTTGTATAATGTTGATCAGTCCTTGGTCAAAGATAACTGTGTGCGAGAAGAGCCTATTGAACAGAAGAGCCATGTTTTCAAAATGCACTTTAGCACGAGGAGCTGGAAGCCAGAACTTTGTCAGGATGTTGCCCTCAGTCAGGGGTTTGCTTTAGAGTTTCCTGAAAGACCTTTATGAGGTTTGACCGTTCAGCCTCATGAATGAACTCTGCTTTTGAAATGGGACTTTCAGTGCTTTAGAAGCAATTGTGCTCGCCATTCAGCGGTGTGAAGGAGAAAAAGCAAACAGCTCTGTGCACCTTGGCTGCAGTCTGAAAGGATTACTGGAAGTTCGTAGTGTGTTGGGCAGGTCATGTGTTTGTGTATTTGGAAGCTTGGCAGATGCTATATCCATGTGATGTAGCTGTGTATGCTAATCCGTGAGGTGATACACATGGAGACATGCATGTGTGAAGCTGCTTGCTGTGGACTTGATCCTGTTCTTAAAGACACTGCAAAAATGTTCTTGCTCTCAGAGTAATTAGAGGAAGTTTTGAATGAGGCAGACTTCCTGGATTGTTATGTCGTTGTAGGCAATACCGAGCTCTGGGTTTCTTGGTGAAGCAGTGCAGATACCAGGACGGGTTGTTACAGTGCCCTGGTCACTGAAAGATTGAATTGTGCAAATGCACTCGGATGATGAATGTTGCTGTTTAGAGTCTGGACAGGTAGGTGAAAAGAAGAAATCTTCAATTTCAGCATTGTTCCTGGCTTTTCATATCCCTTACGTGCCTAACTTTAATATTGTTTTAGTGCATTTTTAATGGCATATATAATAAAATACTTCTCTGGACATGTGTAAATTGTGCCAATTTTCTGTTCAGTATATGTATGTACTTTTTAGCTGTATGTCACTGGCAGGCTACTAGAACAGATCTATTCTTCACATAAATCAGTTAGAAACAAGTAAATTTTTTAGGCTCCTGAATCTGCTTCCACTGAAGTGAGCAAGTTCTGACTGTTGATATCAGTGGGAGGGCAACTGGGACAGCTCAGACTAGGTTCATCAATATTTAAAATCATGTAAGTCTACAACAGGATGTTACTTGATATTACATGTATTTGCATATCACCAGAAATATCAGGGACTGTAAGCAGTTCAGTGCAATGACCTGCTTAATTAATTACAGCAGTGGTTTCAGTGGAGAGTTAATCACACATTAAAACAGGAGTTCTTGAAAATGCAGAACTGGGAAAATGGAATACCCTCACATGGATTTTTCCTTTAATGACAATCCCACTTACATTTCTTGAGGGTTTAAAAATAAAAAAAATAGTAAGCTTTTTTTTTTAGTGGTACTTAATATAAATAGGAACATTGAGAGTGTAAAAATCCTAATAACTAGCTTGTGCAGTAAAACTTAATTGGATACCTAATGAAAAAGGTGAAGACAGTAATGACTGAGTCCATTGTCTCTTTTATGTTGGTCTTTTGATTCTAGAGCACACAGTTCATTTAAGATTATTGTCTTTTTGAAGCAGTTTGTGAAACAGATTGTGCTCTTTGAGCAGGGTAAAGTCATAAAAAAGCATGATCCAGTGATAAAAGCGATAGCCTTGGCCTGGAGGTGTAAAAGTTTAGTTCCTTGCCTTGCTTTGATTTATACAGTTGTGACCCAAGTTGCTAAATATTTGTCTTTGTTTCCAGTCTGTGGAGATAATGTTTCACTTTGCATAAGAGTTTTATCTAGCTAGCCTCTTCCAGACTGCAAGATGCTCCAGTATTGCAAGAATTGGGGTACAGAAGACATGAACATGGCAAAGACTGGGTTAACACAATGAAAGTAGCATTCTACCTTCAATACTCCTTGGTTTGTGGCAGACAAGTTTTTGGCCCCAAAGTTTAGGAAACCCCATCTGCCACTGGGTAAGCACAGAGTTCAGACAAGATTATCACAGCTATCGATACTGACTTGCAGCCTGCACCAGGACTTGAATGGGGGAGCCTTGCCTTGCTCTGGTCCAGCTTTGTAACAGAAAGAGTGTCAAGCCCAGACTTTGAAGTGTTCATGGATACTTTGCCTTCAGGCTGCTTCTTGACTTGCTCTGTACCATGGTGCTGCTCTGGGGACACAGCATGTGCTCCAGATAACTTACTTGCTAGCAGTTGTGGGTACTGAGAGCAATATACAGGACAGTAGTAAAGGAGGAAAGAAAGGAGCTGAACTGTAACTACTTGGGTTTTGTGAAATTTGTGGGATTTGTTAAAAGTGCATTGCTGGTGTGCTTGCCTCCAATAGAGAGCAGTTAGCTTCTCTATTAAAGAAGACATTTGTGAAGGCTGTTCCAACCACGAAAAAAACAAATCTTTCCATGAATGTGTGGCAGGTGGTGTGAAGGGAACATCAGTTTCTCTGGGGATTTGCTGCCTCATTTCTCACATTACTGTTGCCTTCCCTCTCCTCTAACAAGTCCTTACTGACTAACAGACTATTGCAAAGAAGTAGGACCGCTGCTCTGGGGGAAAGGGGCAGCTGAGAGGTGGCAGCTGAAGGGAGATGTACCCCATTCTCCCCTTCTCTGGGTCTGTTGTAGATTATTTAGCTATTCATAGTGGTCTTTTGAAGGACTTCTGAAATTTTAGCTGTGAAAGTCCACATTTGAGAGTGGCAATTGAGTGATTGTCCTGCAAGCTTGACCCTAGTGTGTGTATAAACCCTTAATGCTCTTGTGGTAATAGGAGTGAAGCATAACTTATTTTTATAGGTTTACTTCAGTTGTTTCTAATGATAGGTTAACAGTGGGAATTAGCTCTAAGAATTAATGCACCAGGTTTATTTCTTCTGAAATTAAGTTTCTTGCCTGGATAAGCTTAATATGCAGTGCAAGGCTCTCATTTGGAAAATGCTTTACAGTATCTCTGCTACTTGAATCATTACCAAGAGAGTTTTCATTGTAAAGTTTATCTTCTTAAATATGCCTTCATTGTTTTATTATCCTGTAGAAGGTAGAAAACTTACTTAAAGGGCAAATAATGGACAGAGAAACCTACAGTGAAAAATTGTTTGTCTCCCTGTCTGAATGCATCTCAGCTGCTAACCACTTCTGCTCTGATTTTGGACAAAAAGGTATCCTTGCTGATACCTTTATAGGTATCTTCACAGTAATAGCCAATGTCACAATTGCTTCCAACATCCTTGCCCCATGAACTCAAGTGCTTTGCAATGTACCTTTTTTGGGAAGATCTCTTTGCACTGCATCCATTTTTCTGATGTTTTATACAGATTGCATCCTAGGAAATCATTTGCTTGCTATGCTGTTTTCCTGAGCTGAACATACAAAGCTGTCTTATCTAACCTCTGTTCTCTGTTTTTTTTTATTGCTAAATCCAAATTATATGAAGTCTTCCAAAGGGGTAAGAGTGTGAGTGAAAGCTGTGCAACTCCTATTCCTTCCCCAAGGCAAAATTATGTTGATCATGTGGCAGTGGAGGGGGTTGAGGGGAGAAAGATCTTTTTGGATGTGGAATAATTATGGTTTAATTGAGAAGGAAACCTTCTGGAGGTATTTTTCATAAACTCTCAACAGTTTCACCTTAAGGCAGTCATGCTGTTGTCTCTCTCACATTTCAATAGGGGAAGATTAATTTTAACACCTACTCAGGGCCCTGTTCCTCTAATCTGGTGTAGGAAGTGTAATTCATATCTCCTGATGCCAGCTGATCCACCTTCCTTCACTTTTTTCCCCACCCAAAAGGGATAGTAGGAGGCACCATCATCTCCCAGCACTGATTTCTGCCAGTCACACCGTATGGTTTTGACCAAGAGGGTATATACAGGCAGCATAATCGGCAGTAGCTGGAAGGTGAAGCTAGATTTGGAATGGAAATAAGGAACCATGAGATTTTTGTTGTTAGTGTCTTTTGAATGAAGATGGTGGCTAGCTTAAAGATCATTCCTAGATGCATGCTGGAGTCTCTGCCGTTGCAGATGGGGGTATATTTTTCAAAGTCTAATTTCAGGAGCCTTGCTCAGCCAGGGCTCCCTGTGAGGTTAAAAGCAGAGAGAGCACCCTGAGGGCAAGATTGAGCAGAAATCTCTCTCTCTGCTTAACTCTCTGGCATCCCTGGGAGGTAGCAGCCTGTGACTGAAGTTAGCCTTGGAGAATATTCACCCTTTCTCCTGAGCCTTTACATCAAAAGAAGATATGCTTCAGCGTGACCAGAAATGAAGGCAAAACCACGTGTTGCGCAATTCATCAAAGCTGTTGTCTTAAATCCTGTGCAGGCAGCCAGCAGGACCTGCTCTGGGTTTGTCCCCCTGTGTGCTGAGCCTTCCCCTGATGAGGTCTGTTGCTGGCTCCGGATATCCCTTCTGCTGGAGCTGGCATGGATGCAGACAAGGTTCCTGGAGGATATGTTTGGTTAAGCTATCTTCTCAGTTTGATCTGATTTATGTAATACAGTGATCTGACTATCTTTTTTTAAAAAATAAATAATCTGAACTTGTACTGTAATAAATCTGCTGAGCAGTTTCGGTGATGCTGGGGGGAAAGCAGCTATGCCAGTGTGGGAAACACAATTAAGAACTAGATTTCAGATGCTTTCACCTCTACAGCCAAGGTGATCAGGTAGGGGCATGAGGCTTGGCTTGCTCAGCATGCATCCTCATGTACCAGGCAGGTGTCAGGTAGTTCATGTGCTGTTGGCCTGCTCCTGTGGCCTGATCAGGAGTTTGTTGGTGTCTGAATCATTCAGTAGTGACCCATGTTGTGCTGTTCTGTTATTCTCAGTACCGCAAGGCTTTCCCCCAGAGACATCTGTGCCTGCCATGTGTGCTTTGCAGCACATGCACAAGGTGCTCCCAAGAGAGCCAGTGGCTGGTGTGGGGTCACTACTGCCTCAGCAAGTGGTACAGACAGGAGAAGGGGTGACCTATTTGTAGTCATTTCATGTCTTGACTTCCCACTGAGGAGCTGCTGGAAGCAGGCAGGGGCTTTCTTCTGTGTGCACAAGCTGGGATTGGATTTGCACAGATCATTGCGTGCACAGATTGACTGCGCTGTGAGTTCGTGGTAATGCCAGCGAGGTGGTGATAATGGCAGGGACGAGGTGCTGTACTGCTCTCCTGTCACTTGGATGAACTGAGCAGCCCACACAGCTGAGGCGTTAGGCTGCAACCGCAATAAATGTAGCATGACTGCAACAATCCAAACTGCTGAAGAATTTTCCTTCTAGTTCCCCAGAGTCTTTTCTATGATGGCCTTTCACAGGCTTTGTCCTTGGTGAAGCCATAAAGCTGTTTGCTTGTCACTGATCCCTAAGCAGTGTCAAGACTTGCTCAGATCAAACCTGCCTTTGAAAGTACAGTAGTGAGGTTTGGGGTCTGAATTTGTGTACATGTGGGCACATTTATAGCGGTTGAAAATCTGAATTCAGTATCATGTTAAAGAGGTTGAAGCTGCTCCTCCTGATCTTACAAGAAAGCATCAAGCCTTGAAACATCTTTTAAGTATCTGGAATTTTGCCTAGATGGACAGTGCTGCTCGTGAGAAGGAGATGGATGGTTTTGTGAGAGCAAGTACTCAGAAGGAAAAGAATGAATAACATTTCTTGAGCTCCTGATCCTTCATAAGGTGATTATTTCTTTAAAAAGCAGAAACCTGGGTATCAGGGCATGACCTGATAGCTATGACCCTTATGATTGTTAAGTGAACACGCAGCCAACACACTTGCAAATTCATACCTGTGATTACGGGGAGAAACATCTGCTTTTCTCGTTCTTCCTTCCTGCCAAATTTGTGATTTCCCATCAGATGTCTGCAGTGCAGATGGCTAAATTATACAAGGGGATCTGCAGCTGTTGTAGTTTATGCTTTCCTACACCACTGAAAGAACTGTAAGCTGCCTTGTGTCAAACCTTAGAGTTACTCTTTTACATGAGGTGTTTGAAGTCTTTGCATGTTAGACTTCCATGGCAGAAGAGAATACATTTGCGTACTCGCATGCATGATGAGAGGGATGAGACTTGTGTGTACCCTTGCTCCAGCTCTAAGGATTGTGTCTCCCCTCTGTGTACATACTGTTTTCTTTTTTTTTTTATGCATGCAGGTGTATGTTGGAACTTAACAACAGGGCACACGTAAGGTATTCTGCTGTGTTAAGAGGTCACTGCTCCTTTGGGATTAGGGATGGGGAAAGCAAAGGTATATTCCCAGGCATTAAATATTTAGAGAGCGAAGGTGCATCTGAACTTTTTGAGATTTTTTTTATTTGCCTTTTCTTGAAGTTGTCTGTCAATGTTCTGAGTGTAGTCTGAGCTGTGAGTTGCAGTTGCTGAAAACAGGAAATGCTTTGTGCTCCAAATTTGTTTTCTTATCAGGCTAATGGAGGTATTTTTGGTACGCTGTTGTAGATGGATGTAGGGATGGCATGATACAGAAAATAACTGGTACATGATAATAGTACTGAAGCAGAATGTTGATGGCAGAAATGTAATGATTCTTTAAAATCTTTATTTGCAATTTAATTTATCTCGAGGGTTCTCCATGTCAGAAATCCCTTGTCCACAAGCACCTGGTTGTTGGCTTTTATCTCTTGTTTGTCATGTACACTTCAGATCCTCAGTGTTGTCTTGAAATGAGCAGACATGACCAAAAGTACTGTGTTTATTTATATTGCTGTTGATAACCTGAAAGAAGCAAACAGTGAATGACAGTGAGAAAGAGATCTATATTCTGGGGGACAGCACTAAGACAGCATATACAGGAGCTTAGCTAGAGCTGCTTGTCTGGTTTTCTGCCTGTATTCTGCAGGCAAAACTTGGTTTTAACAGTAGAAAGGTTTGCATTGAAAATGTTTGGAGCAACTGTGCTTTGTACTGTGAGCCTTTATAGCAAAGGTGCCAAGCATAGACACTTACTTGTAAAAGTTGTTTGGTACATTTGTTAACCTTCCCTTTGTGCTCTCCCTTGCATGTTAGAACTGCTCTGTCCACACTTGGGCTTTGCCTCTGCACTTGCATATGGTCACACTCTGAGAACAATGAAGTGCTAAGTGAGCGTTGTCCTCTGCCCTGTGGTGTATGTTCTAGAGGGGAGACTTTTCTGCACTGGGGTGATATGGAGACCTTTGATCGCCATCATTCTTGGGGTGCAGCTGAGCTAAGCTGTGAGACAACAACTGCATTGACAGAAGGAGCTGTTTATCTTCCTGGCTGTGCAGTGCAAATGAGAAGATTGATTACAAATAAACTGTGAAAACAGAATACTTGCTTCGTTTAGAAGTTAGCAAGGGCCTGTCTTATGCCAAATGTTCTAGCACTGATTTTTCAAAGTTTTTACTTTTTTCTGGTCTTCTAACACTCCTTTCCATTTATTCTGTGTGCTCTTATCCATTCGAGCCTTGGCTCGTGCAGGCTGGGGCTTCTTTTGTGCAAGAGGAGCAAGGCAAGTCATTGAGAGGTCAAAGAAGTTGGCCAGTTCAGAGCTGTTCACCAAAGCTATGCACTGAACCCAAACTGGTTTCTGCTGCTAGATGGAGGGTAACTATGACTTGCACCTCCAGGGGAGCTACTTGTCTTGTGCAAGAAAAGACCAAAACTCCTGGAGTTTTCTTTTGTAGACACCTGTAAGTCCCTTGGTGTTTCCACCAGCCATCACACAAAGAGGCTCAGATGATGTCAGTGCTTGGAGTAGGCTGCAGGGCATCCTTGAGTTGACTCTGACCTTTCTCTTCTTCCCACCTGGGATTGAATAAGTCACTTCGTTTGCTTAGTCTTCTAGTTTTAATGTCAGTATACACTTGTCATGACAGTGCATCTTCTAAGAGCTCATCTATCACAGATTCTCACTACAGACTCCCTTCCACTCTCTCAGAAGACCATCTGCAGTACATTTGATCATCTGGGCTAAGGGCCTGTAAGGTTATTGGTATTTTCCCATTCATTTTATGAACAGAAAATGTCTAAAACTAGAGGAGCTCAGCACAGAGAGATACGGCTAATGCTGGATGAGCTAATGTAGCAATCAAAGGAAAGGCAGTGACCTTGGAATTCATTTAAATGACTTTTTCATTGGTCTTGAGAGTCTAATGGCAATCCTCACAGGATTATTGAAAGGTAGGATAAATAATCATAGGAGAGATGAATTGATTTGCAGTGTGTAGGTCTGACTTCTAATTCATATCTCTCCTTTTCTTCAGTGGTAGGTGGAAGCAGGCTGTAGCATGCAGTAACAGAATTATTATAAAGATGAGCAGAAAAGAAGCTTCGTTTAGAGTGGGAGAAGCTCTTAAGATTTGTTGTCCCTTTTTCAGATTCAGTTTAATATGGTGGCTTTTTTTTTCCAGGCTGGCATATTGTGCTGTCCTCTGTCAGGGGTAGAAGAAGCATTGCGTAATAAAGGTTTGAGGGCTTCACTTTGCATTTAAGTGCCTTTGAAGATCTGATCCTGGTTCCCCTTTATTTTAAGCATGAGTGAGTGGCTTTGTGGGGCAGTCGGTGGTGCTGTGTCTGTGTGATGTTCATAAAAGAAACCAGAACAGTCACATTTCGCAGTCTGGATATTTTTCTCCAAAACATTACTTAATGAATTTCAGAGGCTTTGGATTATTTTTTATTTCCTGCACAAAGTATGCCTAACTTGTTTGATTTATGTTGGCCTTTTTTCTTTTCCCCTCTGCATAGTTTTGTGAAAACTCAGCTTGTTTGATGCTGTTGGCTGGTCAGATCTAATTAATGATTGTGGAATGTAGCGTAGATTGTGTGGCTACTCTATGTAGACTGCAGTATGAAGCTTGCTCTGGCTGGAGGACATGCTGTGTAAAGCCCACAAGGTGAAGCCACCCCTGCAGAAAAATAGCTTTTTGTACAAATTTGCGCTAGCTAATTCAGAGAGTTTCCCAGGTATCCAGGTATCTGAACTGGGACTCAAAATGCCCTTGTTTAGAACTGAGGAAGAGCATGAAATGAATATGAATAAAGTTCCTTGCTCCTAAAGAAGAAATAAATCAACTCAAGCAGATGTCAAAGGGAACTGTCAGCCCCTTCCACAAAGCCATATGCCTGTAAGTTTTCTGTGGGTGGCAAATAAATCGTTTTGCCAGCCTCTTTTGTGCTCTTAACCAAGACAAGCAGCATTGAGAAAGTGGCTCTTCCTCAGCCTTTTCCAGTTTCTTCCTGAATTCACCTCTGAGGTGGTTGGATCAGGTTCTCAGCTTGGTCGCATGTGCTCCCACCATCATGTAAAACCAAAGTAAAGCTTCCTTCTCTAGCTGAGATACTCTCGTTCTGCTGCACCTACCATGTTAAAACATTGGGGTTTTGCTCAGAAGAAGGACATGAGGCTTTTTAATGCTGTGGTTGGTATGTGTATGACTAAGTGTGAACTGGAGTTTGGTCTGAGATCAACCATTTGGGTATTTGCTGTAATTCTCAGGTGGGATTTGCAGACTTTATTCAAGTGTATCCACCCTGTAGATAAACATGCCCCGAAGGTGTTTCATGGTGTGCTGTTGTGGTTGGAGCTCTGCTGAAGTCCTTGTTTGCTGTAGTAAAGTTACACCTGGATGTCTTACAGCTCTTTGGCTGCGAATACTCTGACTTGTGCTGTATAAACCATGGTTGTCTGGTTCAGTTCAGGCTTAGGTTTGCATCTGCTGGCTTCAGCAGTCATTCCATTAGAGGAAATCAAAGCAGCACTAAGAATCACAGTCCTTGGTTTATTTTCTTTTGGACAGTGTTGCAAAAATAGCCCCAGCCCTGTTACCCAAACACCTCAGAAACAGCTTTTGCTGAAGCTGCAGTGAAACAGATTTCTAGCCGTATTTTCGGATACAACTTTCAGCAAAGCCTGGGCTTTCAAGTGCCCCTTCCAACAATAACAGCTGAAGAAAGAAAAGCTGGCTGCTGCTGAAAACAAGAGGAAAAAGGAGGGCAGGGGGTTGCATTGGATTACATTTCACTGGGGCAGGGGAGCGCAGCATGTCTGGGTCATCCCGTGTACCTTATAACACCTCTGCACCTCTCCGGTCTGCTCACAAGAGCCATCCCTCACCCTGGCCACGTGTCAGTCTCAGCTGCTTCAGCCCTTTGTGCTGACCCTTCGGATCCTTAGGGGGCAATAGTGGAGGTGAGGAAGGGGCTGTCCAGGAGGCCCAGCGTCACACTGGAGGTGTTGAAGCGTAACTTCACATTGCAGCAGGAGCCTCACCTGGTCCTGGCAGTTCAGCTTGCCTGGAAGCAATTGCACGGACTGAAAGCAGTTTAATTTACAGCCAAATAATTTATTTCAAATCTGCTTTTCTCACTCATGCATTCATGTTACTTTATTGTAATGTCAACACTTAGCACTGAAGTAATGGCAGATCTCTGGAGAACTTCACACAAGCAAGAAAGCACCATTATCTTGGTTTTACAGGCCCTGCTTATGTTGAGAGCTATGTGGTGGTGTAATTACACTGAATTGATTAAATCAGTGCAAATCCTTGCTAGAGGGACATGCTGCACCACTGTAAAGCATGGCTTATTATCAGTGCAGTTTAATTCAAATTACATTACTTGATTAAGCTGTGTTAGCATAAGCCTCTGTTTAAACTCAGGACGTCACGTGAGGGCCTGTGTTTCTTTTTAAAGCAGATAAAGATTTGGAAACTAAAATGGGTGAGGTTGTACTTCACCCAAGAACATGCTTAGAAGCAATGCACTTGATGAATGTTCATAGTGCTTTCTGGGAGGAAAGGTGTGTGGTTACAAATTTGTGGGGTTTATTATTAATTTTTAATAGATTAAATTATTTGTTTAAACCATAGCGACCACTTTGGAAAGATCCTAAATCATACTAAAGCTTTACAAATAAATTAAGTAAAATCCACACTAAATTCTAGGAAGCCTGTACCACATGGGCTTGGATTTTGATAATGGCTCAATGGCTCAGTGAATAACCATAGCGTGTACAACTTAATTGGACCTTTTTTCTTTTTTGGCAGGGTGTGGGCACTGTAAGAAAATGAAGCCAGAATATGAGAAGGCTGCAGAGTTTCTCCATGTAGCCAGTGATGTAAGCTAATTTCCTTTATTATATCCTTCAAATAATCACTAATAAATAACTGGAGTAATAAAAGTGACTTTTCTCCCTACAACAAATTCAGCTGTTCTCATCCTCCCACAGGACCCTTCAGAATGTGCTTCCAAAGTACAGTCTCATCGCTAATGCATGAGCCCTGCCAAACTCTGAGAAAGAACATTCTGTCTTGAGCGAAAACAAAATCGAAGAATGTTTATGTATTCTGCTGTAGGCCATATACATAATATGATCAAATCCAAAATGGACTTTTCTTTTTCCCCTTTACTTAAAGATATTGAATGTGAAAAAATATAGGCTTTTATTTATGAATTAAATTTGGAAAAAACCCAAAAGGGGTTGATCCCTCTTTCAAATACCGTATTTTGTGGTTGCATCACTCCATTAGCTTCATCTTAAGTGCTCCATCAGCATGGCCAGAGAAAAGAGATCCAGTAATATTACTGTTATTGATTCAGTCTGTCACTGTGTACACCATGCAAGAGGAGAAGTAGTATTAGTTTCTCCCATGCTTTAGGCATCTTCAGTGGAGATGTAGCTGTTGGAGAAGGAGGAAAAACAAAAGTTAGATGAATCTGCTCTCGTGTGACTCTAAAGGTGGTCCATGTAGAGATGCCTGCCAGTTAATGAAAGATGAATTTACCTTGAAGTAAACTTGTCTTTAACAATACTCATTTCTTCTGCGAGACATTAGGATTTGTGGAAGAAAATGCCATTATTGGGAACAGCTTGTGAGCATTATAAAGTGAATTGTATAAAGGGAGTCTTGTCAGAAATGGGAAGAGAACACATAACGTTCTGGTTACATTTAGTCCATAAGATGTCCCTGCCTGGTCATGCATCAGTCCTCTGTGTCTTTCTGTGTCTCTGTGTTGAAAACTTGAGAAAGTGAATTACTTACCTAGATCATGAGTGATCACCCCAAAGTCCACCATGTCCTGCTAGGGGAGTGTGGGTGTGTTGCTGGGATTTACAGTTAGTGGTCTCTGTTCTAGAGTCCAGGTGTCCTTGCAGCAGTCGATGCTACCGTCAACAAGGCGCTGGCAGAAAGATATCACATCTCAGGGTTTCCTACTTTGAAGTATTTTAAAGATGGAGAGGAGAAATACACTCTGCCACACCTCAGAACAAAGAAGAAGATCATCGATTGGCTGCAGAAGTAAGTTTTGCGGATCTGAGATAGTGTTCAGGTTCCTGGTTACTGGCTCCTGAAGATTGCTTTGGTGAGGAAGTAAACAGTAAACCTAAATGCCTTGATAACAAAACCGAACTGAATTCTAGTATTCAAAGCCATACAAACATGTATTTTAATTATGGTCTCTAATACACCAAATCCTTTATTTGCTGCGGGCTTTTACATAGTTGTCGCAGTACTTCTTTCCCAGAATAAATATTTTTCAGATATACCCTAAGCCTCTCACCAGAGAAGGAATAACAATGTCTCTCAAAAATAAATAGAACATTTATTGTTCCCTCTTTATACTAAGCAGCAGATTTCACTGTTAACTGAATTTCTGCGGTTGTATTTTTCTACATAGGGCTGAAGGAAAGCCAGGGAGACCAACAAAACCAGCAGCTTTGTCTGCACTAACCAACTTTTCTTGGGTGGAATGCTGAAATAAATAGAATTAAATTTGATACATGATGAAAAGAATTTAATTTCAAAGAAGTAAATTGCTGGTACCGTTCTCTCTAAGTATTCTGGCATAAAATAGGCATTTCCTTTAGGTACTGGAAGCCTAATGTGTTTTCTGCGTTATTAAATGGGAAAAAAAAATCCAGTGTTTTTTGTGAAGTTTTTAAATCATTTAAGTATTAAGTGCAGTTGGTGTGAGGAATGTGTTCTTAATTCTTTCCCTCATATGGGAGGGGAAAGGGGGTTTAATGGGGGCTTTTTGGTTGTGGGTTTTTTTTTTTCTTTTCTTTTAAAAACTACATCTCTAAGTGCTCCAAAACAGGTAATAGATACGGTCTGGCAATATCTTTGTAGCATGTTGGGAAGTTTTACCTGTATTTCACATTTAGACACAGCACTCCCTTGGCTTCCCTGTATATATATCTACGCAGGCTCCAGGCTGCTGTGTCAGTAGTGGATTAGTATTAGTCACTGTCCTAGTTTCATCAGTTTGCTGGAGTATTTGGAGTGCTACACAATTTGTATTGAGTTACAGTCGGGTTGATGCTGCCTGTACATATTGGCAGATGAATAAGCAATGACGAAGGGGTGTTAATCTTTTCTGGATCCTGCTTTACCTCTGGAACACTTTTGTCTGCAGCGTCAGGTAGTCAGCAACCTGGGAAATCTAGACAGCTTGTCTCCTGCTCTTGACGGCTGGATGTTCTCCCAACTAAAGAAACAATAGAGTACTTGAAAATCCTTGTTTGCTGACCAGGAATAAAATGATCATAGCTGCACTGAAGTTGGTGGAAGTAGGGATGCATCTGGGATACAGGCTGGAAATAAAAGTACAGCTTGTGTAAACCTATCCCAAAGAGTGGTATAGTCACAGCCATGCGGGTTGCAGTTCATTCCCTCTGTGGTGACTGTAGTATGTACTGCCACACTGGTTGTTACCAGTCTCTGGGTAGCTTGTTTCAGGTCAGCATGGGAAGGTCTGTGTGAGATGAAGTCACGCCTCTGACTGTAACTGTAATCGATGATAGCTCACACTGACTGTGTTCACGTGAAAACTCAGACCAGCTATCCTAATTCTTTTGCTAACAACTGGTAAATCAGTATTGATGGAAATACGATGGATATCCACAAGGTGACCTTGAGTAGGACTTTAAAAATTGAGTTTTTCTCCACCTGGTTTTTATATACCTGATACATCTTAAAATAGTGTCATTCAAAGTGACAGGAAAGCCTGAAAAGCTAATTTATTACTAACATGACATATGAAGGTCTTTATACAATGGCACCATTCTGATGATTTTATATAAGTAGTCACTATTTAATATACAGCAGGAATGAATTTAATGAGTTTGAGAGAAGTCTGGGAGCTAGTGAATAGCAGAAGTTTTGTTAGAGGTGCTCTAGATGTGCGGGATTGCTCTGATCTAGTCAGTATGTGCAGTCATAATTGAAACCTGACATTCTCATTATCAAGGTAAAATATTCCAGTTCAGTCACCCCCAGTCTTCTGATTATTGCATCCTGGCTTTAATATCTGAATTCAAGAAGAGGTCATGAAATTCTTTATAGAAGTTTGCATGATAGAGGTAGAGTACAAAAAGAACAAATCGAAGATGCTGTTCTGTATCAGTTGCCTTTTGATTCCATCTGCTTGCTGTTCTCAATTCATGCCTATGGATTGAGTGATGCAAGAGCAATGTTTTTTACACCAAGATGTTGGATGCAATTTAGGAAATCTTTATTCTGCATTCATATTCATATGCCTGAGTACAGTCACTTAAATTATATTTTTATTGAGTTCCAGAAATTAACTTGCATCTTTTTTGTTGTTATCTGGTATTGGAAATATCAAGCACATTTTTCTACTGCACAGGCACCCTAAAGCATTGCTTGACCTCAGTTCCCTCATAGTAGTTAAGATCAGGACATGATGCCCCTTTGCCTGCTTCCAAAGACATTTTCAAACCGATCTCATTTCCTTTCTTTTCTAGTCCTGAAGCACCACCTCCACCTGAGCCTGCATGGGAAGAAAAACAGACTAGCGTTATGCACCTTGTTGGCGAAGACTTCAGGGAGTCCTTGAAGAAGAAGAAGCACACCCTTGTCATGTTCTATGCACCTTGTAAGTAAATAGACTTCTCTATGTGGATGGGTTTTCTAACCCTCCAGTTTATGGAGCCCTGACTTAATTCCCTCACAGTCCACAGACTTTTAAAGGTTAATAGCTGATTCTAAATACAACTGCGTGGGACCATTATTGGCACCATCATTTGTATCTTTATAAATGGCAATAAAACAGTATACAGTGTTTATTTAAAGAGTTATTGCATTAATGCAGACACGAAAGCAGGCAGAGGCATAAAACCAAACCAGATTTTTTTTCCTCTGCTGCATTTTATGGTCTATATAACAACATGCAATCCTTTATAGTAGCACAATGAACATGGAGAACCTGAGTCGTTAGTGCAGCACTTCAGTAGTAAAATCAATATAGTGGTGAAGGAGGAATCAGTCCCTGGAGGCTGAGAACAAATTTTGATAGAACAACTTTTGTCTGATAAATCTACATTTAAATCTCCACTGGAAATATGGGCACAACTTCCACTTCCCAGATTGTTTTGTGTGCATCACACACACGCTTTCTTCTGAAGCTCCTGAGAATATTTCTGGAGGTTTGAGTGGGGCCTTTTTCTAAATAAAGTGAAGGGGAGGGATTATTTCGTGTTTTCCCGTGTTATCCCAGAGATGGGCAGTCTTGGTACAGGTTCTTAACATTTGAGGGGTCTGTCAAAGGGAGAAGATAATCCTGGCACTTAATATTAGGTGGTATTAACTTGTTCTGATAGCAACATGACTCAGCCACCTCAGATGCAGGAAAAATTCTTCCCCTATCACATGGCCAGCCCTGCAGTTAATGGATAATCTTTAGATAAGCAGTTAGTAATCTTTTCCTATTAAGCTGAAGGTATTTTCCAGAAAGGAAGAAAAAGCTCAGGTCCTTAATGTTATGTTTAATCAGGGAGCTCCTTATTTTGCTTTTCTGTTAGAGAATTAAACATGAAGGCTTTTGGGCTCCCATCAAGACCTGCTGGATGGGAGAAAAAAAGATCAATTCAGAAGGGCGATTTCTGGAAGGTTGTAAAAGGAAAGGGAAGGGGATTTAACGCCTTCTCAACTCAGTCCCCACCACCTATTGACTAAAAATTGCCCATGTGACAGGAATTTTTGATTTATGGTCCTTAGCTGATTAAGAGTAAGCTGTAACTTTAGAATCAAATGATTGCACACAAAATTACAAGATTATGAGTTCAGGACTTCTTGAGTTCTCTTTACTTGATGACTGACCTTCTGTGGAAGAGAGACTTACTTCCCTCTCAGTTTTTAGCTGCATCTTTTTAAGACACTTAAATTCTTGTGTTTTTTAAAGGTCATGTTTAAAACAAAGACACTATGTGCAGTGAGTATGTAGTTCTCAGGGTTGAAAGCAGGATGGGCTAATTGTGATGCCGTTGTTTGTGGGTTGACTTCTGCCCTTATTCCAGGAAGGGTGAATAAACATCAGCCTGGCCCTGTCTGTACAAAAAGGCTGTAAAAGTAAGGCTTGCATGATGTAAGACTGTTGGGTCCTTTGAGACTGCCCTTCAGACATGTTCTTGCACAGTGCTGCATATGACTGCCTATTCACAGGACAGAGAGGTGGAATCTCTTTTGGCCATCCTGTGACTCCTAAGACAGTCAGCATTGCTGTTGTGTTGTCAGTATGTGGGTCATGCAGAGTTTCTGATTTGTCAGATTTGTTCTCTCGAAGTGTGGAAATGTCTGTTCGCAGAGCAGAAAGCAGGCACACAAAGGGAGTGCAATGAGCCTGCCCTTTGTTGGGTGTAGGGGAAAGTAGCAGATGAATATTTTAAATCTCTGGTTTCTGTGAAATGATCATTAATGCAATAGAATGGTACAAATCATTCTATTTTCCAGCTCTTCTGCAGTGATAAATGTGCCTCCTGCTAAATTTGATAGATTATCTCTTGTTTACCATTTTGTCAATCTTGAGACCTTTTGGAGCTTACATTGCCAATTAGTCTTAACTTGCTTATTTTAGTGCAGAAGGAGCACTGTCAAAATTGCCAGGCCCTATTATCTCAAATAATTTTCTTCTCCTATTCAGTTTCACATCTTAGGTCAGTGCAGAATCACAGGATGTTGTTCCATTCACTTGTGACTCTGTGGCAGTATTTGTTATACTTACACATATGCTGAGATATTTTAAGATTGGGCGTGTGTGTATACATGCATATATAAAGTATGTTTATGTATAAATATTTATGTTAAGAAATGTGTCTCTCATCTGTCATTAGAATTTAAAGCAGCAAGCTGA
This sequence comes from Loriculus beryllinus, assembly GCA_039877255.1. Taxonomy (NCBI): domain Eukaryota; kingdom Metazoa; phylum Chordata; class Aves; order Psittaciformes; family Psittacidae; genus Loriculus; species Loriculus beryllinus. The sequence continues at coordinate 43,573 of JBCJKH010052735.1, read as the reverse complement.
ATATTCTGACCTTTGTAAAGCTTTCAACTAGTGTGACAAACCTTTAGGCAAAGGGCACAGATATATATCTCACATACAAATTAAAATGAAATCTGGCTTTTCAGTGGCAGTTTCCAGTCCAAGTCACTTAATATGTATAGGAGAACCATCAATCTGCTGCTATGCTGATATGCTGGACTGAGCTGAGCAGTGCTTTGATGGTGCTGAACAGTGCTTCATGGTGATTTAGGTCTGGAGGAAAAGACTGCTATATCCACATGGAAAAGATGGGGAACTCATTACTCCATCACCCTGAATGTGGGTGAAACATAAAGGTTATTCCTGGTGCCTATGGAATATTTTAAGGTCAAAATCAACTCTTGAAATTACTGGGAAGAAAAATCCATTCCCGTGGACTTCACACCCACAGAGTGATGTTCTTGATTTCACATTCCCATTGCTTCCCGGTGGCATCTCTGTGCACTCTAATGACTGATTTGGGGCAGTAGGCAGCAGTAGGGGCAGGTCCCCAGTACTGGCTTGGGCAAAAGTGCCAGCTGCAGAACAGCTAGTGCTGCTTGGGCCGATAACTGCGTTGGACCTGATCTTCATCCAGATGTCCATTGGGCAAGTCTGTACCCTCTGTGGCCACCATGCTGCACAGGCTTGTGGTGCAGGCTGGTGCTTGCCAGTGCTTCTCAGGGCTGGCATTTGGAGCAGGCTGCTGGTATCCTGCACAGCACCTGCACAGCTCTCCTCTGGATCCTGTGGGGCTCTTATGGTCTGAAGATGTAATTGTCATCCCACTTCCTTACCTCTGAGTTCAAAATGCCTAAAGTAGGAGGACTACAATGACAGAGTCTGCCGAAGTGAAGCATAATGCTACAAGTGTGTGTATCCTGAGGCCTCTCATGAAAGGGATTGAGGAGCATTTGAAAGCAGTAGTCTTAATGCAGCATTGGAGAGGTGTTTTGGGAGGGTTTATGGGATCAGTCTCTGTATTATTTCCATAGGCCAGGCCTTGGAGTACTGGATACCATTAACTGCTTCAGGTTTCCTTTCCTAACTGCTTGGCTTCATCCAGAAATGGGGAGAGGATACAACTAGTCTGAGTGTATTTAGTGTACACACATAACCTGCTATGTGGGTGATCAGGATTTGGGGAGCTGCGAACCACATCGGGAAGTAAGCCAAATAGACAATAGATCCAGCATAGCTCAAGTTAGACAGCAGGGCTTAACCAGCTATGGCCAGAAGTACACCAGCTGCACATCTGACGTCTGCAGCCAGAGCCTGATTCAAGGCTTGCAGCATTAAATGCCTAGTTTGTATCAGTGCCATTTCTGGGGTCAGCACACACTGACTTTTCTTTCATCTTTCTCTTATGTCCTCACTGTTCATATAGCTTATCTGAATATGTTTTATCTGCGTTTTTACTTTTATGTGCTCTCTCTGCTCTGTTATCACAGATAATTGAGATTTGACTTTGCAAGTGCATTAAATTTTAACTGTCTACTACTTTAGCACTGAAAACTGGAAAATAGAAGCAGTTGGTTGTGAATAGTTCTCTGAATCACAAAGGGTAACAAAGTTCCAGTAAATAATGTGTCTTCTCAGTTGGAGATGGTTTTGCTGCATTACTCAAACTGAAATAAGGGGAAAAAATGTGGTTGGAGCTGGGTGAGAATTTTTCAGTGAAATAGGGAGATGCAAATAGTTCTTCAGGAGCGTACTGTGGGTTTAACCCAAACTTCTGCCTGGAGAAGCCCTTGGAGTCCTATGTGAAATTTCTTGTTGAGCCAATGCAAAGACTATATGAAATTAGTGACTGTCACATTCTCACATGGTTCCCTCTTCTGACTTGTTCATCCCTGGGATATAATACGTCTTTCTGGTGTCCGAATTTGGTGATGAGACTGTTAAGTTTTAGCTATTCTTGAGTTACGCTCCCTCAAACTTATGCTAGGTCTTTTTTGCTCTTACGGAAACAATTCAGAACAAGGGACACAGGCTCCATAGATGGGCATCCTTAATTGCATTAAACAAAGCATCACCAGCAGGTCAGTAGAGCTGATCTCTCTACTCAGCAGTGGTGAGACACAGGTGGATTGCTGTGTCCAGTCATGGGCTCCCCAGTACAGAAAACACATTGACATACTGAAGTGAGTCCAGTGAAGGGCCATGATGATGGTTAAGGGTCTGGAGCATCTGACAGATGAGAAGAGACTGAGAGGGCTGGGACTGTTCAGTCTGGAAAAGGCTCAGAAGGATGAGTATGTGTAAGTGCCTAATGTGGGAGTAAAGAAGATGGAGCCAGACTGTTCTCTGCAGCACCCAGGAGAAGACAAGAGGCAGTGGGCACAAATTGAAATGCAGGAAATTTTGCTTAACCATAAAGAGGAAGTGTTTTATTTGTTTTGACTGTGTGGGTGGTTGAGCACTGGAGCAGGTTGACCAGAGAGAGCATGGAGTAGCCATCTTTGGATATATTCAAAACCCAACTGCACACAGTGCTGGGCAAGCTGCTCTAATTGACCCAGTTTTGAGCAGCCAAGTTGAACTAGGTGATCTCCAGAAGTGCCTTCCAGCCACAGCAGTGCTGTGTTTCTAGGAACAGTAATACTGGAGTTCAAAATACACAGTGGTTTTGTTTTGGCATTTGTTTTTGTTTTGTTTGCTTTAATTTGGGGTTTTTCACCTTTCCCATCAACTTCTGAATTTCTTTAAATAGGAAAGGCTTAATAATACCCCCTATGAAGAGACTACAAATGAACCAACTGTGTCAGGAACATGAGTTATATATAATGGAACAGTCATTAGCAGGTCCAAATGATGGGGAGGGGGCACTTACTTTTTAGATCAGTCACTTTTGGTGGAAGGGCTCAGCTGTCAGTTCCTACTTTTGTAAAAACACAAGATAATAAGTGCTGTTAAAAATAGACTTTGAACAGCAATGAGAACTAATAGGGGCAAAATGCTCCTTTTTAATGGTTCATAAGGGTGGCATTTGACAATGTTATTAACTTGCCAAATGGCCTCAATTTGTGGGACTGAACAAGGTTTGCAGAGTGGGTATTTTTAATAAATACTTTGCTGGGAGCTGATTTCTGGTTCTCTGTTCAGCAGTGGAACTTTCACTTCTCTGGAAATTATTTTTGCCAGCTGGAAAAGGTTATTTTCTGGTGAAGCCTGAGCCACAGGAGTTACCTAAAGAACACTCGGAAATAAACCGTCCTGAGGATTATTTTAATGAGGTAGTTTTGTATTGAGAAAGTGGCTGTACTGCAACAAGAGGATGTGCAATTAGGACACATCAGCCTCCTTGGCTCTTCAGGTTTTTTTGGTGGGATTTTTCTTTCAGGTCTGAAAGGAACGAGTGGGGGTGCTTAATCCGTGTTGCACCTGATAAAATCACAGAAGACTTTTGAGATGGTGTTTGAGCTATTAAAAGGCTGTGTGTTGTTCTAAGTTGTTAGTGGGAGATGGTACCTGGGTGTTTTTCTCATGGAAAACAGAGTTCTTTGGCTTCCAAGTCCGTCAGGAATCTTGACATCATTGCTGTCTGGTGGGTCCTCTCCTGGCCATCAGTAGGTAGTAAGAAAGAAATCAGACAAGGATTTCTTCAGCAGTAAAAAGTCAGGTAGGGGTCATGTTTTTTCAGTTCTGACTAAATCAGTCCTGCCCATCCTTGTGTGTTTCATCAGCAGTGCATAAAATGCTGGGAGCTAAATTAAACCTGCATTAATTTTATCCACAGGCTTTGCTCAAGGTATTAATCATTCTATATGCTGGTATGCTCCTTCTGTCTTTTCACAATAAAAAAATGCTCATGTTTTTTTCTCCAAGTTATGCATTGAGGAATATACAATGACAAAGAAGCACTTAGCTAAGTGTCCTTGTCAGAGTGGGTTTCACCGTGTGCACAGTGGGTGCAGATGGTATTTTGGCTATTAATGCTAAGAACCAGAGGGGCCAGCGTGCTCCTCCAGCCTTGCTAGTTTGCTTGTGGGACCCAAGCTGTCATCAAAAAGCTGTTCTTAAGAAAGGGCTAATGTTTCCTTTTCGTATCTCCCATTTTTTGCGGGAAGTTGGGGACAGAGCTGGTTGCTGGACCTGAGATGACCAGTCTGGCTGTCAGTGCTGAGCACACCTGGGGGTTGGATCGCTCTGTATGAAAGATGCACGAAGTGGGCTGAAACACTCCTCAGTTGAGTTAATGGGTCCAGTTGCTCAGAGAAAGCAACAGCTCAGGTGAATTCAGTGTCCCGTGGTGGCCTTGTACTGGCTTCCACCAAGAGGCTTTCCTGTTGCGTGCAAGTGCATCTTGTTAAGTTTTCATTAGGAAGCTCTATCAGAGAGCCTGAACAAAATGTGTATGTTTGTAAATGAAGCTTAAGCTGTCAAAAAATTATTAAAACCATGCTGAACAGAAAGAATGCATTTCAAGGCGGAAACCCTTGCAGGAAGGATTTTCTGGTTGTTGACTGAGGCAGAAGCGAGGTCTGGACCCTCTGATAATGAGGCTTTAAATCCTGTGTGGGCTGGCACTGCAGAATCTTGATATGTTAGCTCTTCTGTTAACTGGTTTTTCTCCTGCATTAGTGATGCTGTTGCTATAGGCTCGTATTAGTAAGGTGCATTCCTGTTGCTGTAAATAGTGCTGATGCCACAGAGCCCCTTAACAGGCTGCTTATGACAAAGAATGAATTTCTAGAGTGGTCTCTGCAGTCGGGCTGGCAGAACTGCTCTGAGCCCCAGTATTAGTGCTGAGAATATTAATTAGCACCGGGAGAGCAGTTAAAACTGCTCTCATTTGGAAGTTGAGGCACTTCAGAGAACTGCACATAGCTGTGACACAAGCGCTCGGAGGTAGCTGTCTTGGAGCAGCGGCATTAAACTAAAATTTACTGGGGTGATCCAGCCCCTCTTGTTCCGATGACTTTGTTGCTGCTATTGCAATTGTTTGCATCTAAGCCTGTGGTTTCCAAAGGTTTGTTTTTTTGTATCCCTCATCTCCTCTGCCTATCCCCAAAGTGCTACAAAAGAAAGAGTTCAGGTAGCTTGGGAAAAACTGCAATAAATCCCACCAGCAGGCTGTGAAATTGACAGTAGTTACAGCTAGCGAGGGTAGTGCTGGCTGAACTGATGCTTAACTGAAAACCTCATGACCTTTTTCAAATCAAAAGACAAATCCCCCTCCTTTCAAGTACTAATATCTTGTGTCTTGGAATTACGATTACCCCATGTGTCAGGTCATGTCATAAAATGAGCTTTGGTTCCAGATATTCAATTAAAAGGCCCTCCAATTCTCTACTGATAGAACAAAAGCAAATTAACATTTCAGTAGCATCCCTGAATGCCTTTCTCAAATTTGCCTGTGGATTCAATAACTTCTGTAGCTACACAAGTTCTGTTGGTTTAAACAGTATACCCATTTTCAGCTCTGATCTGTGTGATTACTGTCTGTGGCCTGTCTTCCCTTGATTGACCAAGTAATATTCTTGTTTTAATTCTAGTTAATCACTTGGAACTCTTGAAGTGGAAACAGGCTTTTCTTCACTCTGCAATCTACAAGCTCCTGGGTTTGCTTTGATAGCTGTGCACTGTACTGCTTTCACTTGCTTAGAATTGCAGTAATTTAAAAACCAGTAAGGAGGGCAGTATCTACCCCTGTTATTTAGATGGTGATGATTTCAAGCAGAGATGGGGAATCAGGAAAGTCATTCCTTGCTCTGCGCTTTGCACGCTGAAGGCTCCATCCTGACATGTGCTGAGCCCTCTAGGGCCCTGATGGTTTTGCAGTAGAGTGAATGGGGTCAGCACCTTGCAGCCCTGGTCCTTGTCAAGCAGGATTGTGAGCCCTGAGAGTCACTTAACCTCTTCCTGGCTCCATTTAACCTTGTGGGTAATGACAGAGGGGGATAATCACTTCTGTGTCTCTTAGGGGCAATTTGAAGCGTAATTAACTGGTATTAGTTAAAGCATTTGAGATCACCCATTGAGAGGTAATAAAGGAAGCTGGGGGCTGAAGGGGGAGCAGAGCTCTTCCTCATGCTGACAATAGACTACAGACAGCACAAATGCCACGGTCTCACAAATCACTGGGCTTTCAGATCTCCTTCACAGGGTTAGCCGGGACTAATAGTGACAGTTCAAGTTAGTGTATTTGGTGTGGAAACAGTCTGCAACATTAAAATATGCATGTTTAAACATGTACACTGTTTTTTTACTTCACTTACCCGATTTTATTATGTACAAGATGCTAAAAGTACACACAGAAACAACATTGGTGGAGTTATACATCATTACATATTAATGCTGGGGCAAAAAAGTATAAGGTAGTGATTTGTGAAGTCAAAATGCCTGATCTGAAATGGCTTAGAGCCATTTTAGTTGGAATGCTCTGGTTAGGGTCAGCAGGGGCTGTCGTCCATGCTTGACATGTGGGGGGCAGTGCTGGCATGCTGCAGCTCCCAGTTCCTCAGGAGATGGTGATAACAATAACAGCAAACCCTATCACCTCTGTAGCAGTTTCAGCTCAGCAATATGAGTCAAGGACAGGTTGCTCTGATCAGGTGGAGAACCATTGCATAAAAGCACCTTTTTTAGAAAACCATTTCCTTTCAAACTAAAAATCACTGGTGATGGGGAATGCGAATTTCCTGCCTGAATTTGATTGGCTTCAGCATGCAGGTAGCTCGGGAGGTTACTTAGCCTTTGGCACCCAGCTTGAATAGCTTGTTTTAATAAAAAGTAGACTTTTCTCGCTATCACTTCCTAATCTTTGGATTTAAGCTACTGACACACTGATCTTCCTGCATGAAACGCCCCTACCAGTCCTGTTACTTTTCTTACAGTCCTTCTGAGCCCACTCCAGTGTGAACTCATTCTTGATATGTGGAACAAGATCTGCAGACAGCATTTTGGAAGTGCCATGCGTAGAGGCCCTCTCCATAGAATCATAGAATCATAGAATAGTTAGGGTTGGAAAGGACCTTAAGATCATCAAGTTCCAACCCCCCTGCCATGGGCAGGGACACCTCACACTAAACCATGTCACCCAAGGCTCTGTCCGACCTGGCCTTGAACACTGTCAGGGGTGGAGCATTCACAACTTCCCTGGGCAACCTATTCCAGTGCCTCACCACCCTCACAGTAAAGAATTTCTTCCTTACGTCCAGTCTAAACCTCCCCTGTTAAAGTTTCAACCTGTTACCCCTTGTCCTGTTGCTACAGTCCCTAAGAATCCCTATAGCCTATAGTCATGCCTACCTCATCTTTTCATTTATATATTCAGTGAAGTTCTTTTTGACAACTCCCTCATTTTCTTTCAAGGCTATATTTCTACTATTGTGTGGTTTTCTTTTGCTTCTAATACGTTTAAAGCCCCTTATGTCCTTAAAACATCATTATTACCTCTGCTGACTGTAGGTACTGCTTTGATGCCCATTTTGCTTCCTTTATCTATTTTGTACAAATTGTTCGCTTTTGATTTATATTCATTAAAAATAGCTTCACCTTTCTTCTATGTGCTATGCTAATACAGCTTCCACTCTTCTAAGGAAACTGAATTAACCTTGTACTGTTCAGCTGTAGAGAGGTTATATTATATCATTGGACTTTGTAGTTTCAAATTAAACAAAGAATGAAGTAACTTAAAGGACTTTTTTCATAGGTAAGCAAGTAGAAACCTGTGTTTGTTGGAAAGAGATGTTGATTCCTTTAGGCAATTCTGAAAATTTCATACAATTTTGTTTTAAATGTAATAAGGTGACTGTTGTCCAAACATCGTGCATCTCTTTCATGCACTGCTCTGGAGGCATCTTTATAGTTGCCATCTGGTCCTAATACTTTTGTACGATGAAATTTTAAGAGTCTGTATGTTTTTGGTTTGACTCACTACCATTGCTAAGCATTTCGCTTGGTTAAAAAAAGAAACCCTGTCAAATCAGAATTTCTCCATTTGATTGTAAAAAGATACGTAGATTATTCACTTGATTGTTCCATTGCTTTGAAATCCTCTTTGCATCCCTTTGGCATCCCATGGGACCCTGCGATTATGGGAAATGTTTACAATTCTGAGTACAGGATATTATTTCGGTGAATTTATTGAATGGCTACTCCAGCATATGCTTGATTACTCTGATGTTAGGGGCAATGTGCACTTGGTTTTCAATACTAGCTCCATGTCTGTCTTACCTTACCTGACAAATGGGTTTACTTTTATTTTTCCCTCAGTCTGCTTTTTGTTTGTTTGTTTGTTTGTTTTTTTCACTAGTTTGCAGGGAGATGTGAGCACTTAAGAAGTTTTTCCTTTTCCCCATGCAATGTCTTCAATTCCCATCATGTATACAAATGGTTTGTGGAATCATTTTTGAAACCACATCCAGCTCAGCCCTGCAGTTCTTTATTCCTTTACAGTTGTCAAACGAGTGTTTCCATGAGGATAAAGCCAGCTTCTGTACTGGCCTCCGCAGTACCTTCCTGTGCCCAAACCAGTGCTGGCTCATTGGTTCTTTCCTCAAAGACACCCAGAGAAGATGGCTGTATTGTGTGATTGTTCTTGCTACCAGTAAATTCAGTCCACAGAAAATAAGTGTGGCTACATATTTTCCATCAATTCATCTCCCAGAAGACCCACTATAGCTTTCCTTTAAATGCTTCTCCAATTAGAAGAGATTTAATCTGATTCCCTTCCCCCATCAGTGGTAATGGGTCTCAATGAAGCCCGCTTGCTTGCTTTCTCTTACCTGCTGTTCAGCAGCCCTTCCTCTTGAATTTTTACCCACAGGAACCATATTTTTCATGTACTGGATCTGTCAAAATCTACTTGGTTTTCAAGGTGAGGAATGCACTGGTACTGCAGTGTGCCTTCCCAGCCCTTACCAGCTTCACAGCATGAGTGGTGTAAAAAAGAAAATGAAAAAAAGCCCTGTAGAAAATACTGGATTCAGATGAATTTTAAATTTGGAGTGCAAAGGCAAAGAGAACTTAGAACCCTCTACTGCAGGTGTTCTTGTATGTTTCCATGGGCAGGCAGATCTCATCCTCCAGCAGGTTTCAGTGGTCGGGCAGAGCAGATACCACCATGAGCTGCATGGGAGCACCTCCAGAGTGCAAGATTTTGAGCAGAGAGACAAGAATGTCTGGCCAGAGCTGTAATAAAGCTGTATGGTTTGCTGATTGGAAATGGAGAATGGCCTTAACAAATGCTACTGCATGTGCGTTATATGTCAAGCTCTCTTAATTTTCTGCTGGTTGATGCAAGAGTGTTTCTGCATTAGAAACTGAAGTTAGCTTGAGATTTGAGGAGGTGATTAGAAGTGCCAGTGCTGGGTTGCTGTGGAAAGTCTGGATGTTCCAGGAGCAGGTTCTTTCAGATTTCTAGTCAGGGACAGGAAATTGCTGTTAAGTTCACATCTGCTGCTAGTTCTGTTGAGATCAAATTTGACTGTGATGTAAAAACGAAGAAAGAAAATTAGTAAAGCAAAGCCCTGCCACCTACATTAGAAGGCTCTGCTTCCAGAGGTACCACTTCCATTGCTGCTCAATTGAAGTCCACCTCTTGGCCCTGTTCAGTGCTACCACAGCACCCAAATTATTCAACTAAATTAAATGGGATACATCCTCTGCCTTTTTTAGTCCTTAGTGGTATACTGCCATATAGATGCTAGTGAGAGCAGTCAGGACCCTTGGATTCTTGACACCTTACCACACCTTCATGCCACCAGTTTAATCTCTCTCCGTTGCAATCTATCTGGAAAACCGTTTGTAAGGAGCCTGCACACTTCCTATCCTCATGTACAGTGATCGGTACATTTCCTTTCCTTGCACTTTCAAATCTGGAAGATAGTGTTAACACTTAAAATAAATGTGTGATAGTGGGTGAGAAGAGGGAATGGGGAGAACAAGTTTTCCGTCTGTCAAATGAAGACATCAACCTCTGCTTTTATTTTTTTTGGCATGTATGCTTTAAATAGAATGACTGTGTTGGGTGACTTCCAAGTGTTTGCTGCATTTGGCAATCCTTCTAAATTGTAACAGACGAAGTTCTGCTATTCCATATGATGTGCTTCTTCCCCCTTTCTCGGTGACTCCTTGAAACTCCTTGGGAATTCAGCTTAGCATCCACATCTGTTCTATGGATGGATGTCCAAGGCTAACAAAATGCCTACTGGACTTGGAGTCAGCTCTGCCAAAAGCCATATGGTTGTGTTTTAGTTTTGCAAGCATAGTGCAGTAAAGAAAGGAGGTTGGGCCAAGGGAGAAGTGAGGGGAGGAGGGGTGAACTTCAGATCAGTAAGTGAAGGTACCGTTTTGTCATTTTGATCTAGAGTAGGAAGATGAAAAGATCACAGAGAAGAGGAAACAAAAGCTTTGAGCATAAGTTACATTATCCATTGTTTTGAACTACATGGTATTCCTCTCCTCTGTGTGGTGGTATTGACCACAACCTCAAAGCATGTTTGGTTTTGCCTACCTTTTCCAAAATACATTAACAATCTAGATAATTTGGATGCTTCCTTTGGCCATACAAGATGTGCATCTTTGCTGAGAACAATGCTCAAAACCTTTCTTGATGCTGCCTATTGAACAGCATGCAGCAATGTGCAGTGGCGACTCACTAGAGTGGAAGGGATGTTGAGCAGCTGCTGATGGTTCTCTGCGCTGATTTCTTACCAGTCATCTGCTGGCCCCTGTAAAATGGCAGTTTGCATTTTTAATAGCCTTCTAATAGACTTCTGTGTGTCTGAAAGAATATGCTTGCTGTTTGTGAAATCACGTTCTGGTTTTCTTGAAGAGTGTGGTTCATGGAGAGATCTTACCTGCTGCAATGTTAGTGGGGCCTTGGAGAGAGGTTTTACTGAATTGCCCATCCTTGGCACATCTAGCACCCATAAGGTGGGAAATACATCAACTGATGTATCATGAAGGTATTAGGGAGGAATAAGAAGACCAAAGTCTCAAGTTTCTCTTGAAATGTCTTTTACTGAGGGTTCAAAAGTCACCATTTTGTAAAGTCTAAATTTCAAGCTCAAGAAAGGGGAACCTGAAATGTTTAAGTTTTTAGGAGCCTTTATGTTTTAGTGTAACAATTGGAAGTGCTTTCCAGTAAACTACAGCATGTAGATTAGAACAAGTGTTCTTGTTTTAGGGGTCCCTGATCTTTGAGTGTGTGTATGTGTGTCTTTGGAATTCTTTTTAGATGTCACCAGTTCTGATTTATTTGTGTAGAGCAGTTTTAACAAATCAACCAAGGCAGTCACCCCACAGTATAGGAGATTATCCAAGTTGTGTCAAGAGGCAGGCTTGAAACTCGAAGGCTTTTCAGTATCAAGCAGATTGGACAGGCAAGTGGCAGGAGAGAAAAGGGGTCACAGAAATGGGCTGATGTACATGGCAGCAACCTGGAATCGTAGCCATCTCTTCTTCTTCCTCCTCCTTTTCTTTCTTGACCATTTTCTCCCAGGCAAATGCTGAACAAATCAACCAAGTTAATAGTCTGCAAGTTGTAGAGGACCTGCACTGTCTCCCACTGAAACACAGCTGCCATGAGGATAGAGTGCCATTTTACTCTGTAAAGAGTTTAAAGCCGGTAAGATGGATTTGCAGAAGTGCCTCGGTTTCCCAGGAAATGTCCCTTTGACTTTTCAGTATTCTTAGTCACTGCATAGATTCTCAGTGTATTTATATACACGTGTCATTGCAGTGCTTTCAAAATCCTATTCTGAAGAAAAGAATCCTCTCAAATTCAAAGCACTCCATGTAAGCAATGAAATAGCATTTTAGTGAAGATGAAAGGGGTGTGCAGTGTTTATGCACAGATACTGTTTTCCTTGTCAGCTGAAAGAGTGAGAGCAGTTTATGAGTGTGGCTGTAAGCCTCCTAAGAGGGCATTTGTTCAATACTGACTTAAAAGTGGCACAGCCACTTGTTCATCATTGTAAAATACTGGTAAACAACAGTCACATGATCTGTAATTGGAGCAACTCATCTGTGTTCTGTTTTGTTCCTATCCAGAAAAATAGAATGAGGTTTATTGCCTTTGCTAGTGTTATACAGGCTTGACTGAAGCGTGTCCATTCCTTTTTAATCTGGATGCCGGCAAAATAATAGTGTACCAAGTTCCTACTTCAGAGCAACCTCCTTATGCTGTGTTTGGAAAAAGCAGTTTGTTACACATATGCAGGCACTTTCCTTTTCAAAGCCTTACTTAGTATTGATATTTTGAGAATAGTTTAGATTAATCATAGACAGTAGACATTGCTGAGAGCACTCACATCTGAGTCCTGAATCAAGAGAGCATTTTATAGAATCAGAATAGTTAGGGTTGGAAAGGACCTTAAGATCATCTAGTTCCAACCCCCCTGCCATAAGCTCACACTAAACCATGCCACCGAAGCCTTCATCCAACCTGGCCTTGAACACTGCCAGGGATGGAGCACTCACAACTTTGTGAATTCCCTGTGAATGTTGTTCCCAGCATTCACTTCCATTCCAGTGCCTCACCACCCTCACAGTAAAGAACTTCCTCCTTATATCCAATCTAAACCTCCCCTGTTTAAGTTT
>JBCJKH010052735.1:15163-30924 GCA_039877255.1 Loriculus beryllinus | reverse complement strand
CGTTTATTACCACAAAGCCCTTTTTATCCCCTTGTTCGGTACTTTCCCAACCTGCACATACATACAACGTTCAATCTCATTGACCACTGTGAAACTCTCCAGGTAAATAGTCCAATCACAATGTTGCAGACCCTCTCACAACCCCTCTGGCCTCCAAGGGTTTTTTTGTAACACTTCCTTCAAAAGATATTGGTAAGAAAAGCTTATGATTTCAGTGTGCTGTCAAAGCTGGGAAAATGTGCAATTTAGTATAAATTCTTGAATAAGAGGTCATAGAAGGATACAATATTTTTGTGCACTAGCTTTTTATAACTTTGAGAACAATACATCAAGCTATAAATACAGTAACTCCATGCCCTTAATTCCTTTTTTTAACTTTAATCATTCTACACAGCCTACTCTACGAAACTCTTTATTTACTCCATTATCAACACCTCACCACATAATTATAGTAAAAAAATGTATCTTGCTGCTGCACAGTATACTTAAAACACATGAGAAAATCAAAATAAAACAAAACAAGGGAAACGTGCTCATAATTTTATATCATCCTTCCCCATCATGTGTTTGCTTAATTAATGTGATGCACCATTTCTTAATTAAGAAGCCCTTCCTGCAATTGCTAGTGAGGACAGCTTAAATTCTATTGTCCTATAACATTAGCAGAAATAAAAGAGTAACACTTTGTAAGAGGGTTCACAGTAGGTAGGCTATGAAAGATCTTGTTCTTCCCCTGTTATCTGAAAGATGTTAAGAGTGTACCTAAATCTCACAGTTAATTTGATTCCAGATTTTGTTCTGTTGTTAGAATATCTTTGAACCACTGTTGGCAAAGAGAGTTAGAAAAGAGATACATGAACAACCAGTAGAAAGTTAACAGCAGTTTAGAGAACTCTTTGAGAAAAATATTAGCTGATATGTACTCAGGCAAAGGAATAAGAATGGATAGTAGTAATAATAGTGAAATAAAGAATGCAGTATAAAGTTCAAATAAGTGGAGAATTTTACATTTGGTAAAAAGTACTTCAGAAGAAAGCAACACAAACAGGTGAATAAAGAGCATAGAACAAGTTCTATTAAAACAAACAAAAAAGTTTACCTTTAAATAGAAATCTTCCAATTTATTCTCTTTTATCATTAGGAAATATTAGTCTCAATTTAAAAACTGAGAGCAATGCTCTTTCTAAAATTCAGTCACAGGCTATATGTGTCTGCTGTACCATTTTATGAAAAGGTTGCTATCTCTAATGCTCCTGTAATTGCCTCTAAAACACACCAATTCAGCAATACAGTGCTAGTGCTACTAGAATCCAGACATCAGTCTCTGTGATATTCTCCATATGAACCACAGGGCATTGAACAGAGTGCAAATAAAGGAAAAGTTTCTATCTCTGATAGGGAATCAGTACCAGTACCAGTGAAAATAATGAGGAAAAGTGGTAGTATGTTACAGTGAATGGTGCTTATATACATTTTGGGTGCAGTTTTGAAAATTATTATTGTTCATAAAACCTAACACATTTTATTGGAATCCATCCTTTGCACAAGTTCATATGCTGCTTTCTAAATTTATTAAAACCAAAAAGAATATATTTAGAAATAGTAGAAAAAACAGATTTTAGAATATTATTAGTAAATTATAGTTTACAAAATGCAGAAGCAGGAAATTACAGCTTAAATTATATACAGGAACAGTTTTAGTCTGGTTTGGGACAATTTATAAAGAAACAATAGAAATTAAAGATATAAGAAAGATGGTAGAACTGACAAAGAAGCAGCTGATCTGTTGGTGATTAAGGGAAGTTTGTGAAGAAAGAATCAATTAGACAGCAACAAATAGAACAAGAGAAATTGCTATGATTTTTCTGGAAGCAACCTTTGATAAATTCACTTCTACAGTTGGTTGAATTAGTTTGTTTCACAGTATTACAATCAATCACACTAAGGTTTTTGACAACAAAAATTAAAGATAGATAGGTCCTAATTCAGACGTCTTTTTATTATTTCTTAAAGCTAAATATTTGCATTGATCATGTCTTAGAATCATAGAATCATAGAAAAGTTAGAATTGGAAAGGACCTTGAGAACATCTAGTTCCCACCCCCCTGACATGGTCAGGGACACCTCACACTAAACTATACCACCCAAGGCTCTGTCCAGCCTGCCCTTGAGCACTGCCAGGGATGCAGCACTCACAACTTCCTTGGGCAACCCATTCCAGTGCCTCACCACCCTAACAGGAAAGAATTTCTTCCTCATATCCAATCTAAACCTTCCCAGTTTAAGTTTTAACCCATTACCCCTTGTCCTGTCCTAGAGTCCCTAACGAAGAGTCTCTCCCCAGCATCCCTATAGCCCCCCTTCAGATACTGGAAGGCTGCTATGAGGTCTCCACGCAGCCTTCTCTTCTTCAGGCCAAACAGTCCCAACTTTCTCAGGCTGTCTTCGTATCCCTAGGTACAAGTTTATTAATCTGGTTCTGATAGACTTCTTGTCCCCTAACCAACTCTAGCAATCACACTTCTGCATTGCTCACCCTAATGATTTCATTACAGCTGTGGCAACTCAGCTTCTCTGACTGTTGGTTTTAGTGGTGTTTTGGCTTTGTGCATTTTGTTGGGGTTCTTTTAGGTCGGTCTGCTTTGAGAGTCCCTGGACTGGGACAAAAGATACTTGTGGGCAGGCCATTTCAAAAAAAAGAGGATATACCAGAGATTGTCTCATAAGTGCCAGTTTTGAAGCTTTAAAAGAGACATTTTCCATTACTTGAATGCAACTCCACCATAACTTTTTCGTAAACAGAAAGGATTTTCACAGCTAAAAAGATCTTACACTGCTGTGTTTGGTTTGTTGTCTTGTAGATGAGGTGACCTGAGCAATTCTGTATTGCTGAGATAATCTACCCCTTTGGATTTCTGTTTTCCTGAAAGCATGACCAGCATTTACCACTTGTTTCACTGGAACACCATAATCAGCAAATTTTGTTCCCTTTCTGTGGCTTCTTCCAAAATGTTTGAGTAAATCTAGTGTATGCTTAAGCAAGGAATAAACTGGCCTTCTGTTTAATGCTGCAGTGGTACAGACAAGTATCAGTCCAGCTCGCACGCAAAGTTGTGGGGTTCTTGTGTACTGTAGGGTTCTTGTGTGCTGTGTCTTTAAAGCTTTTCTGGGATTGCCTGTTTGTGATGAGCAGGAGGAAGGTCTTCAGGAAGGCCAGCAGTATTCAGCCTAACCTTGGACTGGACCTCTGTTCTTCGCAGTGGAAAATGTATAGCCTGTTGGACTTGCTTCTCTTCCCCTCCCTTGATGGCTTGGCTCTAACACAGGCAATTCCCAATCACTTCTAAATGCTCCCAGCAACTTCCTTTCCAACTTTCAACCTCCTCCTGTTCACAACTGTGCTGTCTTTATTCCTGTATCCAAATGTAGCTCGTATCTGTGGCAACAGCAGTAATAACCTACATGGTAATACCCATGAGGAGGTACAGCAGCAGGGAAATAGTTTGTCCATTTTTTGGCTAGCAGTCTTAAAATGCTCTTGTGGGACTGGCAATAGAGAAGAGCTCCCTGCACTGTGGTCCCTGCACGGTTTGTTGTGTAACTGTAAGTATATACTTAAGCTGCTTGAAGTCAGAGGGATTTTAAACACGTGCTTAAATTCATGTGGCTGACACGTGGTCTACAGATGCCTTGTCCCACTCTTCCCATAACTGGAGAACTTTTGTCTAGAATTATTCTTAATATAAATTTTCCACTAGTTCACCTTGTGTCTTGAGTTTGTCCCAGTATCTTATTCACAACTAATGTTTGTGCTCTTTTTTCTTCCTGTGTCAAACAGGGTGTCCCCACTGTAAAAATGCCATTCCACATTTTACAACTGCTGCTGAAGTCTTTAAAGAAGATCGAAAGGTACTTGCTGTTAATTATTTCTGAGATACTTAAGAATGTTTTTCAGCATTTGTACTTCATAGGCTTCGCTTATTGATAAGGTGGTAGGTTTGCAGATAAAATTGCTGTTACACTAATAGAAATGTATTTGCAGCTTAGGGATTGCTGGGTTATGCTTTTAAACTATTCTGCTTTCTTTAATTTATTGTCTTTTCTGTGTAATTCTCTGTATAAGAATTCTTTTCTATGAAGTGTAACACATTCTTTGTTATGGAAAGGTTAATAAAAGATAATTTACATCGTCTCCATTCCCCTTCAGCTTTTGCCAGCTGTTGGGGTGCATGTGGAGAAACCATAAGCCGTGTGACAGTCTTGAAGACCTGGATCATATAATTAATCTTTGCTTGCATAGCATAAGCATATGTTTCTGTAAGTTGGCTGACTTGAGTCCATGATGTTGGGCCCTTCTAGGACCCTTATGCTTCTGTCTTGAAAATACATATGGTGGCTGAAGCTCACCAGTTACTTCCCTTGCATCAGCTGAACTATTTTAACTGAGTGCATGCATATCTGGGGTTTAAAAATAAAAATCCAAACACCTCAGCCACTGGATTTAACCAGATAATGAGCTACAGACCTGCTTATTGTCTTGGAGTGAACTGTATTTCATTCTGGTCTCCGAATTTGTTCCAGCTTCACGAGTGATTTATGTTCAAATGTGGCATGGAAAAAATTTGGCAATTTAATAGGGAAATTGCTCTCTACAGCTTACTCAGGAGGGGAAGTGGGAGGGAGGTGCGGAGCTGTTCTCTGCAGCCTTGGTATCCAGTGGCAGGACAAGTGGGAATGGTTTAAAGCTGCACCAGGAGGTTTAGGAAGTATTTCTTTACTGAAAGGATGGTCAAACTGGAACAGGCTTCCTGGAGAGGTGGCTGATGCCCCAAGGCTGTCAGTGCTTAAGAGGCATTTGAACAAGGCCATTAACAACAGGCTTTAACTTCTGGTGAGCCCTGAATTAGTCAGGCAGCTGGACTAGATGATTGTTGTAGATTCCTTCCAACTGAAACAGTGTTCTATTCTGTATTCTGTTCTAAATGAAGAGATAATTCTGTAACAGTTGCACCCTTATTAATCTGCCTGCTACCATAACAGGAGAATGTGTCATGTTTATTTGTTTTTTTCTTTTTCCTATTACCTTTTCTGTAACTCGCGGAAGATGCATCAGATTGTAAGGAAATAATTCTTTTATCATTGACTGCATAAAATTGGAAGTCCATCACTTATGTCCTCTGGCACATAAAAGATTCAGAGGCATTCAGCTCTTGGTTCTCTTGCTGCTATGAATTTGTGTGCTCAGATGCCTTTGAGTTACTTGTTTGTTTCCAAGATCTTTGAGAAAGTATCCTTGTTTTCTCACTTTTCTGGTCGTTCCCAATGAAGCCTGTCTTTCCTAAACTCATTAATATTTCAGTTAGAGGAGGCAAAGCAAATGTACCAAACAATGTGCAACTTGCTTATTAGAGCCCCAGGATGTATTAACAAGCAATCTGAATCATGGCACAGTTTATTGGATATGGTGGTGGTGGTAAACAAAAGCTTGTGACGCTTTCAGTTCAGACTGCAGGTTGTGAAGGGACTCCAAGAGCAGAGCAGTGATTGACAGTTACAACTCTTGACTTCAGTTTAAGGCTGAGGTAAGGAGATATAATATGTAATGAGTTGGAACAGGAGAGCCAGCAGGGAATATTAAGGCTGGTACAGTTTTAGAGAGGTGTGTGCAGTTAGGGAAAATGGTGTTATTCCACCCCAGTGACTTATGAAAGTGCCAGGGGTTGATTATCTGGGGAGCACTGTTTTAATTGTGTACAGCCATAACCTGCCAAGGTGCTTCTTGCTGCGAGTTTGTGCCATTGTGGAAAAGAAAATAAACCTGTTTAAGACTGCAGAAGAGCACATGGCTGTTCTCACAAGCAGCACTGGGCATATTCCTATGTTTCAAACTGGACTGACCCTTCAGACTAATTCATAGTTGTGTGGAGTTTCAAACTTCAAACTTACTGCTTAAGAGGAAAGAGTATTTCTTCTTCCAAAACTAGGGAAGGGTTCTTAATTTTCATTTTTAGTCACGATGTTTTGGGTGTTTGTTTTTTTTTTTTCTCTGGAGAAAGATTTATTCACTTTAACAGCATATGGTAGCATTTATACTGTGTCTTTTCAGTAGAGGTGATCTTTTAATTAAGCATTCAATTCTGCAGAAGCCAAAGACCAAGCAAAAAGCATTCCAGCCTGGAACTGGTTATAAATGGTATCTTGAAAGGTATCCTTCAGGAGACTTTGAGTCTTTACATTGGAATTCTGAAGATGAGCAGAGCTTGAAGATGTCTTTGACTCTACAGGTTCACTGCAGGGGGGTGGTTTTGGCACAGAAGCCCCCTTCCGCCTTGGGCTGTGTGTAATGCTGTGTGCTTTTTCATCATCTGCACAGCTGGAGTTGGAGTTTAGAAACACAGTGCTCAGAACATTGGCCCTAAATGTCAGTTCTTGATGGCCACATCACTGCTGGTTGTTTTAGCAGAAATCCCAAGCCTACTTGCTTGCCTAGGGCAGTCATGTGGCTATAGCAAAACATGGCCCTGGGTGTAACCCAGAAACCAGAGCCCCTGTGTCTTTCTGTGTGCCTGGAGAAATAAGTGAGACCAGATCATTGGAGAAGTTAGTCCAGTGAAGCAGTTAGGATATTGCTTTCAGTTATTCAAAAAGAAAAAAAGAACAAGGGAAAAAAGACCCATCTGGAACACCTTGCCTTGGAGTACTGTGGTCTTCGCACACAGCTGCCAGAGGAAGGCCTTTGGCCTGTGCTCCACAGCTCAAGTTTTGGCAATGACCAGTGAACGTCAGAAAATGCGAATGTGAGGCTCGCCACTCTGCTGAGCAGATTGAAGAGCAGGAAGGTATGTTCACTGACTGCGTCTGAGACTCCTGAAAGGGAACCAGCTAAATCTTAAAAAAAGACCCTGCATTCTGCCTTTTGGCTGATCCTAAAGTTCAGCTTGAAAGAACTGATCTGTGATGCTCCAGCTTGGATTTGCTGAGGGAAAACACTTGACTTCTCAAGGCCTCTCAGAAACAAATCTCTGGAACTCCCCCCAGAGGGGCTGCTGTTTGACCAATCTTGTCTATTTTCTCAGAAGACTGTTCCTGTACAAATGCACTGACCTAAATCAGAGCACTGCAGCTGGGTTCTAGTGAGTTTGTACAGAAACAGCTGTGGCAGAGATTGCTGGAAAGGCTGCAGCTGATGGAGTGAGTTGGGGAGCTGCAAGACAGCAGTGAAACTGTTGAGTCCTCAATGTGTATTGCAAAACACGTGTTGAATTTCTTTTAATTAGGCTCATTAAATATGGTGATGTTAGCACTGTACATTGTGGTGCCTACTAATGGATCTTGCTTTTGCAAATAGGCCTGCTTTGAGAACAGCTGATGAATTGCAGCCATGATAATGCTGCTGTGGCACATCAGAGCAGCTAATAATGTATCTTCCATTTGCAAGGCCTTTCACATTGAGAACAGTAGCTGCATTGCAACAAGCTTTAGCAAGCCAGCTCATAGGTGCATTAGGGTCCAGAACAAGTAATATAAATAGAAACCTATGGAGTAATCATGGAGAAGAATGTGCATTTGTCTTATTCATAGGTACTTTTAAGACATTTGGCAACAACAGACTTTTTCTTTTTCTTTCATTATAATCAAGTACTTGTCATCTGGAATTGACTATACTGTAAAAATGTTGCTTGAAAGCATTCTTCTCTGTGCTGCGATTTTATTTTAACTTTTTTAAGCTGATCATGTATCACTCTTCTCCAATCAATATTCAGTTAGTTATTCATTTCCATTTTCATAACAAAAGTCAATGTTAGCTCCAGCAGAGATTTATTTCCTTGAATCAATAAATCAGTGTGTGCAGTACGTATTTTAACAGGAGAGTAGCTAGGATCACAGGGGGAATTTTTACTATATCATCATATGGTGACTGGGAGAGAAACCGTTAACATGAAGAAGGTTTAAGAATGAAAAGGAGGAGTTACCTTGGAAGGTCAAGGGATCCCACTTTCAATTTTCTGCACATCTATTTGAACCGCTGGACATAATTGTGTTTCTTAGGTGCAAGATTGCTTCAGAACAAAAAGTTGTTTCATAATTCTGTTGGAAGGTAACTGTGATTCCTGATGTATGATTAGATGACACTGCAAGTTGTTCTTTCTCCTTCTCACATTTGTGCAGCAAAAAAAATTCAGGTATCATCTGTCTGTTACAGTTGAGGCACACAGAGATCAATGGTCATATTTTCAGCATAGCTCCACTTCTATTTAAGCATCTAAATGAAATGTTCTGATTTTTGCAACAGCTTGATGTTTTTAATCAGACCACTTCATCTGAACAATATGCCATGCGGTTTCCTTTCTTAAGAGCTCTTCAGAGCTGGTCATATACATTGCTCACATTCTAATGCATGCAGAGTGAAGTTTGCAACTCCATAGTTAAGCTCCCTCTTCTTTGGTAAAACTGTAAAATGTTGGTGTGAGACTTCCCTTTTCAGATAAAGGTATTTTCCAGTTCCAGATGTTGGTAGTTGTGATAAACTATACCAACTATGGAGAAATGAGTACTAATCTGTTGTGGTTTTTTTTTTTTAATGTTATTATTCTAATGTATACTTGTTATTTATACTAACCTGGTATTGTAATTATTATCAGCTGCATACCAGTTATGAAGAACTACCAATACAGTTAGAAACCTGGATGTACTCCAGGTAACTTTCTCTGGAGTCCACAGTCTCTGATTGACTATCTTTTCATTTAATAACTATTCTTTTCTTGGTACAGCTACTGAACAGGATGGTGATAAACCTGAACAGCCTCTGGAGAGAGAACTTGTATATAATGATGTATTGTCAATATCTAAGGGAGTGCTGATTTGTGTTATGGAGAATCCATAACCCCATGGAGTTTTCTGCATGTTGCAGATATAGCACTTACATATTTTTTTTCCTGATTTTTTTTTTCAGTGTTTTTTTCCCTCTGGTTAGAGGAAAGTTTGGAAAACTGAAGAAATTACATTTTGGCCCTAACGATCAAAATCTCTATAAATCAATCTTGTCTTCTGAAAGCTGCCATGCTGGGGTTTTCCATAGTGGATATACACGCGCACATTTTAGCCCAGCCTTAGGAGAGTTTCTTGTTCTCGCAGATTTTTAAAGGTGGTAGTGGTGATCTTAAAGGTCTTTTCCAACCTAGTTGATTCTATGATTGTTTCCCTTTTGATGAGGGGAATTCATGAAGGTGATGCCAAGTGTCTTGACTTCGGAGTATATATCAGGGATGTTTTATGTTTAATCTGCTTGAATAAAGATAGTGTTTTTACAAGACAAAGCATATAGGTCTTGCTAACCTGTGCTTTCCCATGAACTTCCATGCAACTTGGAATGCTGATAGTTGAATATGAATATAATTTCTGAGAGTAATATTCTCCACAAGTCTTTAACTGCATTTTGGTAGAGGTTTTTTGGGTTATTATTTTTTCTACTTGATTTCCTTCTGTGGTGATGCAGAAAACGTGATCATTGCAAAGAAGATTGAGAATGAGAGGAAAACCTCCCTGCAATGTATTTCTGCTCACCTATGCCAGGACTCAAGCGAAACCAGTCTTCTTGGGCTACATCTTTTTATGTGCATCCTTTCAGTATAGTCATGAATTAATTCAGCCTAACTGAAAACTGCTGGAGGACACTCCTCTACCAGAAATTTATTTTAACATTTGTGGTCCATGAAAATGCAAACAGAATAAAGAAAAGGGCATTGGAGCTGTTTATTGACATTCTGGTATTTCTTGGAGTTCAGCTGTGTGAAGTTGATAGAATTGAGATTAGAATTGGTCCTCAATCCAGAAGTGCATTTTGCTACAAGTGTTTTTCAGCATTACTTTTCTCATCTTGCAGTGCACTATATTTGATCTTCTGCTGTGAGACAGGCAAGACAATTAGGACCATGGTAATGAGTGCATAGAAATGGTAGCAACCTCTATATTTAGGCTGTGTTAACATTTCCACTCTAAAGTAATCACTCAAGCTCTCCTAAGTACTCTTACTCAGCTACTGTTGGCAGCAGGCATTTGAAATGCAGCTTCAGATACAGTCTTGGGAGTTAGATATATCTCTATGAAATTTTGCTCACGTCTGTATGAATCACAAGGCTTTTGAAAACTGCTGTTCCTCTTCTCTCACTGGCTGTAAGAATCTACGTTCTGAAGAACTGGGCTCAAAAATGACATTTGCAGGAGCAGTGGGTGGTATGTCCATGGGGCTGTGTGGGACCTTGCATCAGGAGCATTTCAGAGAATGACAGACCATGGACACACTCCAAACACTTCTCCAGTTGTACATGTCCCTCACCATTGACCTGTTAGATTAGGAGTAGCATTAGGCTGATGTAACTGTTGTGGCCAGACTTAGATTGGGATCTTTGTGCATTACTTAAGTGTACAACAAATGCACAGATGGACCAGCTTAGATTTCCATGTGCTCTAGAGGAGAGCTGTATCTCAAGCAGACTACTGAGCATTTTTTTCAGAAGCCACCTCCTTATAGTTCATCAGTCATCTGTTTTGAGTCAAGAAGTAAAGATGAGCTAAACAACGTTAACAGAGGCTTACAGCATTTCATTCCTCCTCTGCACCCCCTCCTGACTGGGGTCTATTCTCACAAAATCCTTTTGTAAATGAAATTGGGTTCTTTACTCCAACCAAAGCCGGTCTAGATGTTTCCAGAGTGGCACAGATAAAGAAGGCTTCTCTTCCTTC
The DNA here is from genome assembly GCA_039877255.1 of Loriculus beryllinus. Taxonomy (NCBI): domain Eukaryota; kingdom Metazoa; phylum Chordata; class Aves; order Psittaciformes; family Psittacidae; genus Loriculus; species Loriculus beryllinus. The sequence goes on along the minus strand of JBCJKH010052735.1, from coordinate 20,181 downwards.
CAGTGTTCTAATTTTCTTAATATCCAGGATGCTGTCTAAGAACAGATGGGTCATCAGTCACAACAGTTTCATGCCTCAGACCAGCTACTAAGATCTGAGTGCACGTATACCTTCCCCTTTTTTTGGCTGTAATCTCTTCCTGTGTGATAAAGCAGTGAGAAACAGTTTTATTTATTCTTCCTGTTTTCAGGGAACCAGGATTTCCAGTATTCTTTTCACATTAATACTGTGACATGAAATAATTCTTCTCTCCATTGTAAGCTTTCCTTTACACAGAAAGTAGACAACAAGGTTCTAAATTTTGGCTGGCTGCTAAGGTCAGGAAGGCATAAATACCGAGAGATGAAACTCTTTTGCAGTGTATTATCCCTCACCTTTCGTTTTAGCTGGCCCTGAATGAGTAGGAGTCTTCATGTTTACAGAAAGGAAAAAACAATTGTGATCATGCATGTTTTCTGCAGCTCTTAAGAGTCCTGTTTCTGTAATAGCCTTCTTAATGTTTAAAACGGGAAAAGAGAAACCAAATGTTTCAGGTAAGAACATGCTCACTTTGTAGAGTACTTTCCATCTGAAGATAGACCTAAGCAAGATCTTACTGGATATTGTTTTATCAGACTTTCAAAGCCAAAACAAAGCAAGTAAATTAACTGAAGTTGGCTTTGCCAGTCTCTTTAATTACTGCGAGGATAATGTGATCAGGTTTTCTCGTTTTGATAGTGTCACCATGACACTGGAGGGCATTGTGGAATATTAAGTGATCTTTTAATTATGGAAGAGCAGTTCAACTGCAACTCTGAAGTCATGCAGGCAAAAGGTATTTTGCTCAGATTGTTTGAAGGAAGGGAAATTTCAAGTTAAGATGTGTCTGTTACAGAATTAGCACTTGATACATTGTAACTCACAATTGCAAAAAAAGAAATCATTCCTCTAATTGGTTTGTGTTTTACATAGCTTGCACTTCAGCCTTCTTGCTCTTCAGCGCGAAGGCAAGCCTGCGTGAGCAGTGTATGTTCAGAGCCAGAACTGCCGCTCGCAGGAACAGTCAGTGTGAAATCACATCAGAGGGCTCGGTTACTTTAAGTAGAAGCGTATGAGTTGCATTTTGTTTCAACATCTGAAATGTTAAGTGGGGCTCCTCCTAAGTACTTCACAGATTCAGGTTTTAAATGTCAAATGCTCTAAACTAGGGTTAGCCTGAGATGATGCTCTAGGGCTATGAGGTTGCGCTTCCTCGCTCTGCCTATGCTGGGGTAGACGGGGACACAGAGGGTGTTGCTCTGTTGCTGAACAGGCTGAGAGCACGGCAGGCTGTTTCCTACTCAGGGTTTGTTTGTGTGACAGTAACATCTAGAGGTTTTAAAAGGAATTAAAGCCCACTTTGCTAATGGCTGCATATAACATACATTCCCTATCTTAAAGGATAGGCTGAAAAAAGACAGGAAAGGAAACTGAAACTGCAAGCAAGCGGCTTTCTTTATTTGCATTACTTGATGGACAATGCTCTGGCCTGTCACCCATCCCCGTTTGACCTTGGAAGAACTGAATGGAGTTTACAAAAGCTATTTGGGGTGGAAGTCAATAATCTGGTAATAGCTTGCATAAGTGACCAGCCACATTTGTCCAAGAACAGAAGAGGTAACTTTTCCAAGCATTAGTTATGCCACAGGATGGAGGGTGGGTTAGGTGGGTCATTACTGTTAATCAAAATCACCCTGACACTGTTCATCACTTAAAACCAAAGTGCAGGAAAAATACTGCAGTACAACAGGGCTGTGACTGCCGTGCTTGGATTTGGTTTTACTAATACAGCCTCTGGATTTCCCATTTGGAGGCAACGGGGAGTCTAGGAAGATAATTTTCTGCTTTGAGTTGAACATACATTGCAGCCATGTAGACCAAGTGCTTTGCAAGTGGCACAGCGTTTCTCTGGGAGGGAGCAGGTTCTGTTCTTCCATTTGTGTGGCTTGACCTGGTGACCACACTCTGATCTTCCTCCAGAGCTGAGCTGTTACAGAACAGCAGAAGACTTGGGTCTCTCATAGTGTTAAGTCGGAGCTGCAGCAGCATAACTATGAAGTAGAATCTTGTTTTATCTTCTCCTGCCTCATGCTGATTTCTTACATTTCAGATCGCCTATGCTGCAGTGGACTGTGCCAAAGGACAGAATCACGACCTGTGTAAGCAGGAGGGGGTTGATGGCTACCCCACCTTCAACTACTACAACTATGGGAAATTTGTGGAAAAATATACTGGAGAAAGAGGGGTAAGTGAAAGCAAGAGTCATCAGCTGATAGAGGGAGGAAGGCCTCCTCTGCCTGTACTGCCTTGCAAATGAAAACTGCAGAGTGACTTTTTACCATGCTAGAAGGATGTTTAACTGCTCCTGTTGCAGTCTTACATGAATGAATCGTGTACCACACCCCTGTACGTCTCTGCATTAGGAACATACTTGGTCTATTTTTAGGGATGTGAGAAGAGGAAAGACGAATAGATTTGCTAATGCTTTGTTGTATATTTTATTCTTTAAGCTGAAGTCTGCAAGTGAATTTGGACCGAGTAAAAGTGAAGGGTTTATTGCATGGGCTACTGCTAGGTACAGAAATGCCAGGAAATACAGGACTTTCTCCCATCAGTGCTGGATCTGGATTGCAGACATGTTATAGATCCACCAGGCTGCCAAATGGTGACAGACCATTGGTTTTATAGCAGGAACAAAGCTGTCCTTTGGAGATTGAGGGAAACTAAATGTCTCATTTACCCTGAATCAGATTCACTCCTGGAGCTCAGGATGGCAAGCGAAATTGTGCCATCTAGCCCATGGGCTGAAGTTTCATTCTTTTCTCCTGCTGTGGCAGCTGATTATATGCTCTGAGTACAAGGGACGGAAATGGCATAATGCCTTCTGTGCTTGTAAAGTGCCTGAAAGTAAGGGAGCAATCCAGTTATTTGTGTGTGGTTTTTGTCATAACCTCCTAGAGGGAGGTTACTCCTCAGCAGTGATTGATTGCCTGGAGAATCTAGGATCTGCAAGAAAAACTTGGGTCTTCAAGCCATCCAGTCGTTTTGATAAAAAAGCCTGGCCTGAAAGATACTGCTGCTATTACAGCTCACCAAATTATAGAGCAGCATGAAGAAAAAAGCCAAATTCTGGGGTTCTTTGTCAGGCAGAATCTTAGAGAAGTCTTAATGGAGCTTCATCTCCCAGTTTTCTCCAGCATTAGGACTCCAGTTATTGCCATTTTATGGTACTGATCAAGGCATTGTTACGGACACTATGCTTATTTATGATGTGGATCTTTTCTTAAAAGTAAAGATGGGTGCAGTAGTCAACAATTAAGTGAAAATTCAATGTCAGTTTTTGTATTTCTAACCCATACTTGTAGACATTAGTATGAGAGGAGGGATCCGTGGTAGCTGATAAAAAGAATTTAGCAAGATCAGAGTGCTCTGAGGCCACAGCAGTTAGGAGATGATTACCTCTATGCTGGAAAGCGGACTGACTCATACCCTATGTGCAGCCTTTCTTGGATAGAATTAAATTACCCAACAAGAACATCAGTCTCTCTGCTACTGGCAACTGTGTTTCCCGTTCACTTCTCCTGAGACCTAAGGTCTTCTGCTTGTGCAGCATCAAATAGGTTTTATCTCCTATCATGTTAATGTGGGAAGCAGTTCTTGGCACAATGCCTTCCATGGAGATTCCATGTCTGTTCACAAATCTGCTTCGTAACAGGGGACTGCACTACTAAAGGACTTCTCACAGCATGACCTTTTGAATTACCATGGCCAACCATCCCCTGCACTGCCAAAGAAATCTCAGGAGAGAGCAGTGAGAGCCAGGGGACCTGCTTTCTGTTCCTGATTCTGGCACCAATGAGCATTTAGTTCAGTGTGGTCCAGCTGGTGAATTGTCATTTCACAATGGGAGGGAAGAGAAGCAATGTCAGCTGCCATAGGAGTAACATGACAGCAGGAACCATGGCCAGTAGAGCAGGATCTCTCAGCTCCTTGCCACCTCACACTGGAGGACTGGCTGTGGGGAAGAGCATGAACCCCCACTGGTGGCCTGTAAGGGGTCTTCCACACCTCCAAGGGAGTTGCAGTTCCAGAGTAGAGATTTTAGGGCATTTCACCCCAAGCAATTCAAGCAAGGAAGAGTAAGGACATTCTCTGACTTGAATTGTCTTCCACGCACTCAGCTTTGGAAACTGCGGTCCTTTCATGGGCACCGTTGATTGCCAGATGTCTCCAAATGAGGTATAGCCCAAACTTGTCACTTCATTATTTTTTTTTCTCAGTGAAAAAATAGTGAATATTTTTAGAAGAGTGTTTTGTTGCTCAGCCTTTTCGAAAGCCTCCCAGCTTTGAGGTTTTATTTTGGTTCAGTTTCATTGTTCCCCAACTTTATTGTTCCCCAACTTAAATCTGGAGTTCTGTTTGTTGTTCTCCACCTATTTGTATTTTTCCTTTTTATCACCAGTTTCAAGTGGTGTCTTTTGGAATGGCTTAAAAGTAAAAATTGTCAAGTGTTACTTGCCCAGACAACTATAGTGTTGGCATGCATTCAAACAGGTGTTCACACCTCCACCTATCTGAGCCTTTTGAAATGCCTCTAAATTGTGTTTAGAACTTTACTTGGAAAACGAAATTGCTGGCACCCAACAGCCTTAGCTAAGAAGAAATTGTAAGTTGTTGAAATACAGAGGTTGGCATGTAGGCATCCAGATTTGAAATTACTTGGTGGTAATACTGGTAGTAACTTGAAAAAATGCAACTCCCGTCATCTGAACATGTGGAAAAGGACCAAGAGCATAAGCAAAACTGTTAAGGAATGAGGAACAGTGGCAAATGTGTGTGTATAGCCAGCAAATGATCACTGGCTGCTTTCAGAATGACACATGTAGCATACAAATGCAGCTTGAAAACGTCTTAGAGTGTTTTCAATAAAAAGGAATGAATTGCACTTCTAGGGACAGAGATTACCTTGTCCTGTGAGTTTTAGGGCCTTTTTGTTTGTG
>JBCJKH010052733.1:5055-19340 GCA_039877255.1 Loriculus beryllinus | reverse complement strand
TTAAACTGCGCTGATTAATGTTCTAAACCCTTTTCATCCTGTTTCTAAACCTATCACATGTTTTTGTGAAGTGCTTAAAAATGATTCAATGTTGTCAGAAGTATATTCATCATTTGACATTCTGAGCTAATTTATTTTCAGTACATTGTTAAAATTAAACCTGAAATATTTTCTCATATTTATGTTCTGCTGAGAACATCAATTTACCTTGAGAGCATCTGTTTAACTTGTTTTCTCCCTAGGAAGATTGCCTTGTCTATAATTTGAACGTTTTAGCCTTTTAATCTACATGGATGAAAACTCTTTTTATTGTTAGTTCATAGATTTTCCTTGCATTAAAAAAAAATCTGAGGGTTTTTTACATTGAAGTCATTGTCCTAATATGGTGAAAAAAAGCCAGCATCCGGAAGTAGCAATTTAAAATGAATGAATTATTATTTGAATAAAAATAACACAAGATACTAATTCTGAACCTATGAAAACGTTAAAAACGGTAGTGCGAAAAAGCAGCAAATCAAAGAGGTCACATCAATTCTTGCAGTGTAGACAGTAATCAAAAATACAAAGAGAGATTTCAGGGTCCTGGAGGGAGCAGTAGTTTAAAGGGCAAAATCTAGCCTCCAGTTGGGAGAGCAACAGTTTGGAAGTGGGGAGATGGAGTTACTATTTTGGAGGGCAACAGAAGGAAACAGTGAGGAAGCATTTCCTGTTGCTTCCTCTCATTTTAAAGAATTTGCAGCTGGCAAAGGTGGTTTGCCTTGCCTGTATTCCAGAGCCTTTGGTTTACCAAGGCCTTCCAGACCTTACACATTATGACATGTCATTTAAATCATGCCAAACAGGCATGATTGAAATCCAAACAGGTCCCTAAAACCTTTCTTGCTCCTCGCCAGAACTTTGTTATCTTTGCTCCAAATATAACAATGTATGAAACACTTATATTTGGAAAAGATTAGATTAGAAAACATTATGGGTGCACAGTGTCTATTCCCAGAAAGTAACAGACTTAGTCATTCAAGCATCTGGATCAGTGCAAGAAAAGCCTCACAGATCTCAAGGTATCCCCAAAGGTCTTGCTTATGGCTCCTCTTTCCCCCCCTGATAGCACTTAGCAAGAATCATATTTTCCAAAGCCTCCTGACCTGCCCATGGCCCTCTCTTTTACTGAAAGCTCTTACCAGTATGCAGGACACATGCAAGCAGACAGGGACACCATTAATTCTTGTAGCTGCACTTCAAATTTCACAGATGCTGACATCCTGGAAACTCTGCCCCACTTCTAACCCAGAGTTCTCCAGACACGGGCAGTTCATCTTACTTTACAATGAAAGCTTCACTCCCAAAGTTTAAGGATACCCTAAGCATTGTAAAAAATGGGTACCAAATGGAAATGTGTTTTACAAATTTCAGTGAGCACTACCAGCCTGAAGGGATAATTGAATCTGATCTATGGACATGAGGTACCAACAGAAGGATCATTCTAAAGAACTCCCCACTTCCTTTAGTGTGATTGAGAGGAAACTGATAGTGCCCAGATTTTTTGTCACTCTGATTGCTATGGATAAAAAATGCTTCAAAATGCTATAGAGAAGGGAAAAACTAGAGATCTCTGTCTTGTAGAATGTGCAGAAAGAGAACAAAAAAGAAAGAGGCAAAATCCGAATATTTAAAAATTCCAAGTTTCAGTTTTAAATAAAATACTTTCCTGCGGAAGTTTTTCAGTGTTGAAAGCAAACACACATTCCGATTTGTGAGAAAGAGGCTGCAAACATGAAAGTTTAAGTGAGGCCATGGCAATTCTAAATAAACATGGGTTAGACAAAATGATAGTTCTGTAATACACATGGTGCAGCAAACAGTGATTTTCTTGTGCTAGTACTTGAAATTGAGTCTAAATTCTGCTTTTAATGAAGTCACTGAGTATCATTATATAACAAATATATGCTCCAGTTTCTAGACCCTGGAACATAGAGTGGGCAAAATCAATTCATCAGAATCACTCTGCTCTAGATCAGCCTGCACATCTTAGTTTCAGCAGCAACAAATACGTATAGCAGGTGCCATCTTCTGGCAATGTAATTTTTGCAAATTAGCATTAATCTTACACAGTTTACACGCATTAAACAATAAGAAACTGATTTTTTTTTTTTGGTATACTTTTGAATGATGCTTAATGTGGGAGAAAAATGTCCTTGAAGTTTAATAGCATTAACAGTTCAGAGGTATTAGCTAACTGTTCTGCTTTTCACTTGACAGTTCCTAAGTCTTCTAGTAAAGAACTGTATGTAGAAAATTTAGCACATAAGTGCATACTTAAAATGGCTTAGAATTCTTGAAATGACAAATTTTGCAGGTAGGGATTAATTCTTTTCTTACAATAGAACAATACAGTTGGAGAAAGAGAAAAAGTTTTGAGACTCAAAAGAAGGTTTGTAGGTTTGCAAATTTGTCTTCATATTCTTGTGTCATTATATACAGAAGAAGCAGGAGTCATAAAGTGTAATGATTTTTGGGAAACACATGTCTTGACTAGCACAGAAATCTAGTACAGAAAGATGGAAAAATGACACAGAATGGAAGTGTATAAATCGTAAACCAGTTTTATTTGTTTTGGATGTATTTAGAATGTTTATTTGCATTTCATGAGCAGTTATTGAAATTCAGTAGCATTCCTAAATGGCAAACAAGTATGGATAAGCCGCACAACAAGTTCATGGAAATGAGATCTGCAGCTTCTGACATGCAATGATCCGCTTTATTAGATCAACAGATTGCTTGGTGCTCAGCAAAGCACCTTCATGAGACCTGTAGCACTGCTGCTTTCACAAAGATCAAGCAAAACACTGATTATGATTCTTCTGGCTAACTGCAATTTATATTTATTTTGTATTTCCAAGTCCTTTTAGACTTAGTGGTGTTAAAGTAAGGAACAAAGAGCAGGCATCTCTCTGCTCCGTATCTCTCTGTTCATATAATCCTGTGTTATATGATTTCTAATACAGCTAAATTCAAACAAGACACCAAGCCAGAAAGATTAAGGAGGTCAGAAACAAGCTGCAAAGTGATCTGAAGATGTTAGGCCCACTGGGGCTTCAGAAAAAGAAGGAACTGGCAGTAGAAGAAGCTGACACTGTGCACCAAATCAACATTACTACAGTGTGGACAAGATGCAAACTAAAAGGTACATGTATTTTAAGCCAATGAATTTAATTTTGCTGAAGCTTCTCTGGTGTATTTAATGCATTGCTATAGTTTCTTCTGTGACAGGGTAAAAGAGCAGGGGATCCAAAAAAATTGATGCTTAAAGAGGATCCCACATCATTTCCAGCCCACTCCAAGTCCATACCCTAGAGAAGGAACCTTTTTGCTGTGGTCAACCATGGAGGTCGTGGTAGAATATTAAAGCAGTAGTGGTTTAAGGGTCACCTTCAGCTGGCCCCTGGAGTGGGATGCATTTCTGGATAAGAAAGCTGTCAGCTCTGACAGCTGGGCAGTCCTACTCATACATGTGCTTCATTACAGGACACACGAAGCCCTGGTGATCCATAGTAGGACAAGGGTGAGCTTCTCCTTCGGAGAACAGTGGTAATAATTGCAGCTGGCCCAAATTGGGACATGAAAGTCCTGGGGGGCTTCAGAGAGACCAGCCATGGGGAGTATCCCTGGGAGATGGGAGAAGTTTAAACAGCTGTACCTTGATTACACCTTCATGGCTACAGCCTTGTTAGTCAATGGCAGTTGCCCTCACATAGATAGCTGACCATAAACCAAACCCTTTATGAGGCTGTGCTGATGAGAATTTTGTTCTTAAGAAAACTTAACACAAAAGAGTCTATGACACAAAAGAGTCTATGACACACTGTAGTAGACCACTGTCTTTATGTAAAGTAAATATATCTGTGAGGAGATCAACATGACACACATACTTCTACATCCACATAATGCTATGCATTCATGTTTACTGCAAGCAGAAACCTGTGCCTCAGCTGCTGCAGCTGGAACTGTTTATATTACATTTAAGTAATAAAGCCAATAAAGTGCCATTTACCAAAATTATACCTTTTGCAACAGTTTTATACATTCCCAAATGTCTAGACCAGCTTTATGTAGGTCTTTCTTCTGCTAGATTTTTATGTAATTTTGCTCAGACATTTTTTGGCAGTGTTTTACTGATGCAGCTGTATATGGAACACAGCCCCAGTTGGCGGCTGGTTTTGCCATTGTTGCCTATCTGGGAACTGAGAGCTAGCCCCTCTGGGGCATCCCAGCTTAGCTGAGTGCTTCCCACCTCTCCCAAAGCTTGTGATCTTGGTTGGGCAGAGGCTGTTTCCATAGCCCTAATTGCTCAGTTTGCAAGGCTCCTTGTTACAAGTGTTTTTGCGCTTACTGAGGCATGTGAATCAAACTTGTCTGTGTTTGCTTCAGCTCCATAAACAGTGCTTGTTACAATGCGGGCTGTTTGCCTGATTATTCAGAAGTCTAATCATTGCAGGCTTCATTCTCTCAGTGCTCACACTGAGCTTATTTTGCAAAGCTCTCTCACGACTTCCATTATCAGCTCTGTGTCTGGGAGTTTTAGTACTATGAAATTCTTTCACATCATATTGTTTGCATAGTACAATATTGTTTTCCAGGACATGCCCAAAACTAGCCTGGGCACTCGTTGCTTTCCTCTATGGGAACAAGGACTGTTTCCTGTTGTAATTCTCATCTGCCCAGTTCTAAGCCTCATTATAATCTCTTTTTCCCTGTTTCAGTAATTATTGCCTGGCCCCTAATTCCCAAAGTAGAATAAATTAAGAAAAGCTGGAAATTGCTATCAGTGATATATGGAAAATGTAAACTGGCTGTGTTCTTCTTCTGGAGGTTTTAGCTTAGAAAAACTGGAGCATAAATGTTGTCATTGTCTAAAACTTCTGTAGCTGCTAGTCATTTACATTAATTAAGCATGCAAATAGATGACATTAACAACAAATTGGCCTCAGCATTAACAGTTTTCCTCCCACATTCTCCAACAAGCAGAAGTGGTATAATGGCATGGAAAGGATCTAATTCATCCTAATTCTGAAATTCCTCTGGGAGCAGAAGGAATCCAGCTGAGCTGCTGGTGATGTTAGCAATTTTGACACATGGAAGATTTTGTATTTAATATACTTTCAGAAAAAGACCACTTGATTTCTTCTTTCTTTAGCAATATTTGTGGCAAAAAAAAAAAAAAGTGTGATGAGAATTAGGGTATTGCTGGCCAATCATGTTACTTCCAACATACAGAGTTCCTTTTTTGTAGTTGCAAACAGAACCTACAGAAGCATCAAACTAGTGCGAACTATTTCTAGGTAATGTGCAAGAATCCTGGTTGTATTTTTTACTGCCCTGAAAGGACCATGTTGTTATAGGTCCAGAAATTAGTACTTAGGGTTATTGATCTGTTTTCTCTCCAGCCATAGTAGAGAATGTGTGAGTCGGAAAAAATTATAATAGCAATACACATTTATTTCTAGACAGACTCTTGTTTTACAGCTGAATAAAATGAATAAAGAATATATTCATATTTAAATGTCTATGTATAGTCACCGCAGTTCCCCAGAGAGCTCTGTAAACTCTATGGATAACATCTACCTTTTTGTTTCACCCATATTTCTCTCCCAGTCTGCTTCAGCCCACAGCCCCTGGCTTACTTCCCCACAGCTGCCCCATATTGTCCTACAACTGTTTGTTCCGATCTCACGCACTGCTCATCTTTCAGTCATGTTATGTATGCTGCCTGTTAATTGTATGGTGGCTACATTAGTCTGGGTTTCCCACTCGTTTGGGGGGGAGGGCACTTCGGGACTGCTAATGGGCCTCTGCAACATCACTTGCAATATACTCTGGGTGAATGACTGAGCTGTGTTTCATCATTAGCTTAACCTTTTTGACTAATGCCTGTGAGTCTTGCTTGTGGATATCCAAAGCCGTCAAAGCATCATATATGTTACTGATCTGGATGTTGGAGAGTGGACACTGAGCTGGAGCCCTCCTTCGTGTGTTTCTAAGGTCCAAGCTGCCTCAGTCACAACAGTGTCCATGGTAGGTATGTGTTCTGAGCTCCTCAGTACAAGAAAGACAAGGAGCTACTGGAGAGAGTCTAGCAGAGATCCACAAGGATGATTAGGAGTCTGAAGCATCTCTCCTGTGAGGAGACACTGTGGCAGCTGGGCTTGTCTGGAGAAGAGGGGATCTCATTAAAGCACAGAAATCTTGAAGGTGGGTGCCAGGAGGATGGAGCCAGACTCTTCAGTGTGTCCATTGACAGGATGAGGAGCAGTGGCCATAAACTAAACCACAGGAAGTTTCACCTCAACATGAGGAAGAACTTTACACTGAGGGTGGCAGAGCACTGGAACAGGCTGCCCAGGGGGGTTGTGGAATCTTCCTCTCTGGAGACATTCATCACCCACCTGGACACGTTCTTGTGTAACCTGCTCTGCATGGCCCTGCTTTTTTACTGGGGCTTGGACTGGATGATCTCCAGAGGCCCCTTCCAACCCTAATGATTTTGCAATTCTGTGATTAGTAAACAACAATAACCTTAATAAAATCAGTTGAAAACTTAATGTTGAACAACACTATATATAATGGCCTTGCAGCTTTACACTATGCCAGTCCAGTTAATAAAAATAAGACTGTGGTTTAAAAAACACTAACAATTGGCATTCAAGTACGCTGGCAGCTGTCTTCACAGAAAATCTTACATCTTTGTATTTAAAAAGAATGGAAAATATTCTTTAAAGAGATTCTCTGATTAAATCCATTTTGGCCTCACCGTGTCTCTGAGATTACAGCGCAGTATCTGAAGTCTTTGGTGAGATGCAATGAAATCTTCATGCTGAGGTAACTTTCTTGCTTAATAGCATGGTGGGGGAGAATCTATTATGTATTAAATCCATCTTTGTCTCTGTGGAGACATTTATTTTAAAGTAACATTTTAATCATGGCTGGAGCCTGCAGGGGAAAAAGAAGGTACCCAGAGCTGAATAATGTATGGCCGACTACCAAAGGGGATGCTCTATTAACTCTGATTTACATATGACTGCTTGTTTAAATTTGTAACATCGCCATTCATATGGCATTTTGGAAAGGTGAAGACCTGGTTTAGCGCCTACCATAACTCAGGAGGTGAATGAACAGAGTTTAAAAAACATTACTTGAAAGCACATGTTATCAAAATAAGGCTGACCCCAACCATGATAAGTTTTCTAATAAATTATCTTCCAGGGTCCTTTGCCTACCTCTTTGGTTTAGAAATTGTTCACTTGGAGTGCTCTTTGCTATGTCTATTTTCATGGATCCTTGGCAATTTTAGGATCAGAAATAGTATCAGTAGGATATGAGAATTTAGCAGACCTCATTGCAGACATTCATTTCTTTCACCCATTTTTTTGCCATAGCTCTGAGCATCAAACTGCCCACTCCTGCCTCTGTGAGTAATTGCCAGATCTGGTGCCACTAACTCTGGGTAGAGGCAGCTAATGGTGCCATCTACACACAAAATCTAATAGTTTATTCAGAATACTTACAAACTAATCTCTATGAGAATACTTTCAGGATTTGTTTTATGAGCTGGAAGCAGTGAATACTGTTATAAATACGAGTATATAACACTCTGAGAGGAATAATTGCAGCACATAGTTACTTATGTTAATACTATCACATTATCTTGAGATAGCTGTGCGATTAAGTGAGTCACCACTATGCCAAAATCTCATTTGTCTCCAAGCACCTCACAAATATGCTGCATTCACTGTGCTTCAGTCTGATAGCTTTTTAGTCACTGCTTTCTTGTTGTGTTTGGAGAGCAACAAAGCCCTGGAGCCTTTGAAAGACGGAGCATACTGTTTGAAATATAATAATGGAAGGGTATTAATCAAATTAATAGTTTTCCCAAAATTTACGTAAGAAAACACTTTTCTTAGTGATATGTACGTAGCAAAGTTTGAACCTTAAAAGAGTATTTCAAGAACAAACCCACAGTTTTGAGACAGTACTCTGCATTCTATTTATCCTCTGACTACAGTCTCTCTGCTCCATATTCCACTGAAACAAATCCCATTGACACCATTTATTCATTTTCAGATGTTCCCAGAAGTATATGCAGAACTTTTGTGCTGAGCAATACTGGAACATTCCAAAAGTGAGGGAATATTTGATCAGCTCCGGATTTCTGGTAGGGGAAAAAAAAGAGGCCTAGGATAACAAACAGCGAATAAAAAGCTCATTGATGTTGGGAGAAGCAGTTCTAGAGATAACAACCATGATTTGTCCCTTTTGTGCTAGAATAAATGGAGTAGATCTTTGCTGGAGAAACTGTATCACGAACGTGGAAGGAAACTGTTAAAAAATAATTGCTTTTCCTTGCACAGTGTCTCATCTGTTTCCTTTCATTATTAGAATCTGCAGTTTGATTTTTGTTTACTCAAAGATATCTCTCTGGCCTGGAAACAGCTAGATCTACGTGTGGGTAGCAATTACACAGCTTCCACCTAAATCATTACAGAACTAGAACATAGCCTTAATGCAAGTGAGAGCTAAGTACAAGCACAACAGCTCCTCTCCTGGTTGTTGCAGCAGCTTAAAAAACAACTGAGGAAAAACAAAGAAAAACAGATTCAAGCAGTGCTTGAGAAAATGTTTCCTGTGGCCTCAGGACAGTGTTCTGTTACAGTCAGATTCTGTTAAGGTTTAATAAAACAGAGGAATTGGGAGTAGCACATTTATACAGCAGAGTTTAATTGTGACCTTTCGTATTTAGGCAATATTTTTTCCCAGCCCAGGAATTAAATATAGTAGAGAGACACTTCTCAATGTGACATCAAGTATCATTCTTCCCCTGAAGAAATAAATGTGAATGATGAAAGCAGGAATGTGGAAATAAAAGTGTTACTTTCACACTTATAATGCCAGCTAGCACTTGTTACCAAAGTTGTGAAAATAACACGATTTACTGCAATAGTTTACACTTGGCTAGTGAGGTATAAAATATCTTTATCTTATAGCCATATAGACTATGGTTAAATTAGGCAGAAGAGACACACAGAGCAGTTCCCACAAAAGGATCAGGAATGCAAAAGTGTTAGGAATATAAGAGGCAGAAGCAGAGCATCCTGTTCAGAGTATATATTGAATAGAATAGAAGCAAAAGGAATTAAACGAGAAAGAATGAGGCAGGTTAGCCTCCTGGGTAATTCCTAATCCCAAACAAAAATTGATTTAGGCTGAGCCTACATAAGCCCTTTATTACCCTGCAGCATTTTAACTAATAATAAAACAGGGACCCTAAATGTGAGAATGATAAAATGACATGTGATTAGTCTGACCACTCAGACTTGCACTGAGAAAACAAAGGTGTTGAATTAAACAGTATCATTTTATTTATATGCTCTCACCAACCTGATTATTTACATTGAATACCAGAAATTTCAAGGCTTCTTTTGTTTTATTTTCACATCTGGATTACTTGGAGATCTGAGGTGAGTGTGTTCACTATTCTTTTCAAGAAAGATGGGGATATCGAACTTCCCCTTCCAGACATGGGAATTAGCGGCACAAAAATAAAGTAACAAACTAAGCAGCTGAAAACAGCCTGAGCTGAAAAAACATCTCAACTGAATTACACTTTTCCCATTTCTCTGATGTGATAAACCTTACACTCTTAAAAGATCTGTCTTTTAAATGGAAAATCAAATGGAAAACCTCAGTGCTTTGGGTTTTTTTATACATCATGAAATATTGAACAAAAAAGAGGTCATAAGCCATTTTGTTGACTTTATAGGTCTCTTGAGACTTCTTCAAGCTCTCTTCTTGATTGCTGCTGTACATCTGGAGTGACAGTCAGCCAGACACAAGATGGCAGGTGTAAGTTGCTCTTGGAGATGTAATACGTTTTTTCCCCCCAGCATGAAATACAAATGCTTACTTTCCCGTTTCCACCAGAAGGATAAAAAAACTTTATGAGCCATGCTTTTTTCCCCAAAAGCCAATTGCATTTTTCCTGCAAGTTTCAACATGACCAGGATTTTCTCCTAGAAATTAAAATATGCAACTTTTTTTTCTAGTAGGATGGAAAAAAATTTTTTTCAGGAACTACCAGGAAAAAAAAGGTTTCACATGTTCTCCTAAATAATTAGGAGAATGGAATTCTTTATATAGTATTTACTTATTGTAATAATTATTTAATGTAGTCATTTAATTATTTAATGTAGTAATTGCATGTGTCTAAAGACAAAGCCACGCGAATTGAGGCTTCAGAAAATGAACGTAGACAAAGTAAGATGTAATGTACACTAAAATTAAAACCATCTATGTCTATAGCAACAGCAACCAAATTACTCAGGAAATGTAGTCACGGTGAACTTGTGTGAGACAGAACTGAAAGTTAGGATCCTTTGTAGCATGAACGCTGCTAAGATCAGCTTTATTAGACTCATCTTTCTGGAAAAAGAACCACCAGATGGCACTGCAGGAGAGAGAAACGAAAATGTTTTGGGGACACATGACAAGCATGATAAAAATATCCATTTTCGTGGTTTGGACACTTATGCATTACTGAAACAGTCTTTATTTTCCACGTATACATGGAGTTTTCTTATATTAAACATTTCTCTTTCTATAGAATCAGTTATTAATTTTACTGCTCTTGAAATTTATTGGGAAGACAAAATACTGTCTTGAAATCTGGATGTAACTCACTTTCAGCAGAAGTGTAAGAGCTGATGGACTGAAATGAATTCATTTTGCTTAGCAAATCCATGAGACTTCACCATGCAATTCTGTGATCTTTAAATCTCTGTGGTCAAGCCTGATTTCACATTCTTTTAATTCATTTGCTGTAACCAGTCCTACTTTCAAAATGAACTTCTCTAAATCACACCCATCTGCACCACTGAATCTCATATTCACAAAAAGTGTTGCAGCTAGCTCTGCAAACCTTAAGTACAAACCCAGTGGTGGGAGTACGATCTCATCAGTCCTCTCTGCTGACCCACTCAGTAACCCTTCAGACTAGGTGATTTATTTTTGCTATGTTTTCTATCTTTTCTGATCTCTCTGTGATATCTTTTCTGAGGTCTGATTGATTCCTGTTTCACTGACAAGCTGGTCAAATTCCCCAGGTAACAAAGGATTCTGGGAGAAACTAACAATGCACAGGTGTTGTTGGAAATCATAATTAAAAAGAAGTTCCTACATTATGAGGATTTGCCTGGGAACCAAAAGATGATATCAAAGCAGAAGTATCTCCTATATATTATTGGGGTATTATGTATTACTGAAATATGCAAATCATGCCTGTTAAGGAGGAATTAAAAGGAGCAGCCAAAGGAGTAAAAAGTTTGCAGGTGGCATGCTGATTGTTTAAAGATGCTGTACCAAAGACTAACAGCAAGCATTTACTACTTATCAAAAGACTTTAAAAGGACCACATGCACACAGAGAGCTGGCATGATTAAACAGAAATGTGAAAGCATCTGTTAGAAATAACAGTCAGCCTTCAAGAAGTGGAAATTATATTGAAATGAGGAAAACAGAAAAGAACATAAACTCTTCCACATTTAATATAAACCCTTTATAAAGTGGGCCAAAATTATTTTGAGGAATAACTTGTGATAAGCGTAAGAATGAATAATAAAACCTTCTCTAAACACATCAGAAGCATGAATTGTGCCAGACAGTTTATAGGCATTCTATAATGTTTTGGACATAAAAGGACCATTTAAAGAAGATAAGCCCAGAGCAGAAATACTAAATGAATTTTTCACATTAATGTTCTCGATGGACAAGCTTGGGCAGGTTTTCACAGCAGAATCTTTTTTATGGGGCCAAGTCAAAGAAATTATCTCAAATTGAAGTGTCAGAGAAGATATTTCAGATTGAGATAGAGAACCAAATAGTAACAAATCACCTAGTTTAGATCAGGTTTTCAAAACACTTCTAGAGGAAGTCTGATATATGTGACAAATTATTAAATGTGATGTAACTCAACATGTAGTTTGACCTCTGTTCCAAAGGGATGGAATGTGGCAAATGTGACGTTCCTGTTGTTTTTAAATTCAGGAGGACCTCAGGAGTTACAGATAAATAAGCTTCACCCCTCCACCCAGCAAGATGATACCAGCTGTGATGAAAAATAGGCAGACTTATAGCTAACCATGACATAAAAATGGAAAGGCAGAAATGATCAGAGTTCACTGAAGGAATCAGCATGGAGATGAATGGGAATGATTTGGATGATACATTATAGATGAATTTCCAAAAACTTTTAGCAAAATCCTTCACTAAAGCATGCTGAAGAAAGCAAGCATGAGTTAAAGCATGTTTTCTCAGGTGTTCATATGTCATTGAAAGGAAAACTTCAGAAATCAGGGTGGGAAATGAAAGGATAGCATTCCATTTTCACAGTGATCTACTCATAGGTGTTCTTCAAGCTGTTATCCTCACTCCTGTGTTACTTTATATTTTAAATGCTTTGGAAAAAAAGTTAATGGTGAAGATTGGCAGATGATACAAACCAAGAGCCAGCTGTGATGGGATGCAGAATGTTCTCTCAATACAGAGCAATTTGTCAATAAATGGTGGAAGAAATTAAATGTTAAATGCAAACAGAAAAAGCCTCATTGTAATTATCCAAGTTCAGCTCTAAGTGAGTTATAACAACTACAGAAGTACGTGTCTGAGTTCTTGGAGAGATAGTGTATGCAAATGTGAGATTTATACTCCGCCATGTCAAACAAACAAAACCCCAAAGTATTAGGAGAAGAAAAAAGCAAACAAAACAGAAACCACAATGTAATTATAACCACGATGCAATTTGTAGATCCAGAGTTATAAATTTGACCCATATTTTGAACCCTGTGCATTGTGGTCCAAAAGTAGTGGGTTATCTCACTATATTGTTCACAGTTACAGATTGATCTCTTTGTTCTCTCTTTCTATGATTCTATGAAAATGATTCTGGTTGTGCTTATAAAAAAATCATACTATAGAGCTAGGAAAGATCGTAATGATGGCAATATGTGTGACCAAAAATAAGGAGTGGCTTCCACAAAAGATGAAACTTAATGGAGTAGGGACACTTTAACTTGTATATGAAGTAACTGTTTGGGGTATGAAATAACAGAGGTTATGAAATCATTAGTGGCATGGAAAGAATGAATATGATTCTTCCGTTTCTCTCATGGTGTAAGAACCAGCCATTTGTGGATGGCAGGTTGAAAATCAAGAGAAGGGAATACCTTTTTAAGTTTAGTTGCCATGGAACAGCAGCCCCTGTGTAGTCAGTGGCTCATAGTGGCTCACAGGAATTGCAGCTCCTGCTCTACATAAGAATTGAAAAAGCCCACAGAAGCAAAAGGACATCAGATAAATGGCTAAACTGTGCCTGAGTCAAGTATAAACAAATGCAATTGTCTACTGATTATGACAGGTAGTCACTAAATTTAGGGAGCTCAGTTCTGAGAGAGGAATTCAATCCGCAGGCCTGAGGAATTGGTACATAAATCAGTATATCACTTGCACTCTCCAACTTTATCACTTTTTTTTTTTTATAGTAATCAAATCTTAGTCAAAAGTTGACCTTATCTTAGAAAAACATAAAGGAATTTTTCACTAAAATGTTAACCATTACTGCTAGATGGGATGCATCCCAGCTAGGTTTTATGATTTGCAAGTAGGAAGTAAGGTAGCTTCAATTCCCAACAGGCAGAACAATGTTCCTTCTCTACACAACGGACAGATACAGGTCCTTCCATGGAATATCTCCCATCCTGAAGTGCAAGCCAGATGTGTGACTCACCTATTTCTGATGGTACCTGTCTCTTAGCATGGGGGTCCCACCAGACACAGGGAGCATTCAAGTCTTTTCAGCACCACAGTCATGTTGTCTTTGCTAGAGTTAACTTGAGTTAAAATGAAATCTGTGTACTTTTTATGCAGATACTTTTGTTCAAGACAGCATGAGAGGAATTAGTGCAGTACAGGTTGCAATTTAACTCTGCAGTGAAAACAACTTCTACAACCTAAGCGTCAGTCTTTTCCCGACATGTGTGTCTGCATGGCATTTACTCTTCAATGGGATAAACAGCTTCTGTGGAAAACAAAGTGCTACACACTATGAGATGAAGCCTGCAAAACTAATTAAAATAAATGTGTACACAATCAGTGCAGGAGATGGCGAAGCTCTGGGCAGCCCAGAAACCATTTTAGATGCATTACTTCAGAACTACGCCATGCTGAGTCTTGGGGGTTACTTA
>JBCJKH010052732.1:0-17994 GCA_039877255.1 Loriculus beryllinus | reverse complement strand
AGTGTCATTAAGCTTCTTTTCATTGGCAGACTTGCCTTATGCCATGCACTACAGAGGTTGCTGGGCATGACACTCACAGCCTTTGTAGTACAGCTCTTCCGTCCCCACAAAGATGTGTGATATAAAGAACACCACCACGGGATGAAAACATTGACACTGATTTTTTTTAGGCTTACTCATGGTAAGAAAAGCAGCAGAATAAGAAAAAGATGAAGAAAAATAAAATATCTGAAGATCAAGAAGCTGAGAAACAGACAGTATTTACTTTGCTGTTAAATATAAGAATGTGAAAGGAAAACAGTGAGATTTATGTTTCAGTTTAACATACTCAGAATGTAGAAAAGAGAAAAAATTTAAGTTTCTTACTAAAAATTAAAATAAAATAAAATAAAATAAAATAAAATAAAATAAAATAAAATAAAATAAAATAAAATAAAATAAATCTGTACTGAACTCTACAACAGAAGTTTCAAGATATCTCCTGACTATTTGAGTGCTTTCAATGCCCACTCACAACACACAGATAGTGATTGGCAGAAAAGATCTTGATGGTACCCACTCATACAAAGCTGTGTGACTATTTTTGTGCTCTTGAAAAGCCAGATTCGCCCCATCAAAGAATTCTGTAATTATTAGCTCATAAAATGGAGCACAGCCCCCACAGCACCTTTTATTGTAACTGGTGAGAGCTTCAGATTTTGTAGGCTGCTCATAAAAGGAGGAAGAATTCCACTTGAGTGAAGGGACAGCACAGGCTCTCTTCCTGACAAACTTTTCCCATGGGCATTCCTGGATGGATGTGGTTTTGTGAAGAGCTAGAACAAATGAATGGCATTGAAAAATTAATCTCTCTTTGACAGATCACGCAGGAGAGACACTGTTTAAATCCTTAATCGTAGACTCTAGGACATGAACCTCTTCATTACAATAAAATCTTAACCTAATTACATTTTCATCAGATTACATCCCTTCCTCACAGAAATAGGAAGCTAATCCCAGCAATTTGGAAGAAGAGATAAAAGCATAGGTGAGACTTTGAGCTGCTTTTGTTTGACTGTACCAATTCCCAGACTAGGGGTTACTCATGTGGCTGTACTAAAGGAGAACCCAGATTTGATGCCACAGCTGTATGGCATACAACAGGAACAGCATGATTGAAAAGTGGCATCACACATGTGTGGGTGCATACTGATGTGTTACAGAGTCTGGAGACACCTATAGCCCATCTTTCGCAGATTTAAATCAGAGAAGGTTCTATTCTTGCTTTCCAGTTGAAATACTAATAAATTCTGCTCTTTATTCTTATGATAAAGTGGTACCTGCTTTGGTATCTGTCCAAAGTTGCTAATAAAACCCAGGATGGTGCTCTTAATCAGAGGATCTTTAATGTTGTTAAGATTTGTTTTGTCTCCATAGAAGTAAGGATGATAGGTGTTAACTGCCTCCACTGCAGCTGAGCCATGTTGCTTGTGGCCAAAAATCAGATCTATCCAGCGATGAAGGTGTGCACTGACATAGTCACTTTCCAGTGCCTAAAAATGAAAGAAAATTATTTAATTCAGTAGAGTGTATCAGTTACAAATGCATTACCTCTTTCTTATCCTTGCTGGAGACTCCATAGATCTTTGCACTTTCTCCAGCCTCCAGCATACATTAAAGCCTGTGCTATCATGTCTTCCCCAATACTGCTACTATAAACAAGATGGTTTAAATGAGCAAAACATTTGTTAGCATTTAGTACCACCATTTGGCTCTACAGACAAACCACATGTGAATTTCTATTTGTAGAAATAAGTCAGTCTTAGTTAAGACACACACTGAATAGCAGAGACTTCATTTGAGAAGATACATACATACACAGTCTGGAAGTGAGATGACTAGGATAGGGACTTTAAACTGGGTCTGAAGGATACATCAGGTGAGGCTGCATGCCATGAACCAGCAGAGAATGAAGAGCTTGTAGTGAAATTGCAAGGAGTGCTTCAAATCAGGACAGGGAAGGGTTTTGCACCAGCAGAGCTGGGTGCAGCAAGGCAGCTGTATGACAGAAGTTTCAAGATTGTCTGGGTTTGATTAAAAATTTACTCCCTTGAAGGGCTCAAGCACAGACAGTTGCAGCATCAGAGTTCTCTATCCTGGAATATTTGGTGTCTAATCTTTTTTCCCAAAATAAGACATAATTAATTTTGATTAGATTTGCCACCCATAATGGCAGGTGTGTGGATTAATGAGACTAGAAGAAACAACTGCTACTGAAGAAAACTGGTAAACTGTAAGGTAATAACCCTAATGTGGGCTCCCAAGAAAGCTCAATGTAATCAAGAAGAAAACTTGTGCTCAGAAGACCCAGACAAGTTCAGAAGCAGTGGACACAAGTCTGAATCCAACCTTTTCCCACCTCCAGCCTTACTCATGAGTAAACGGTAGTGTCATCACCTGCCTCACCAAAATTTTGTGCATTCCCAAATGGCCTTGCCCAATGATTCAAGCAACAGTGTTAAGCATTATTAAAAATACTTTCCTATCTCCGAATCATTTGACTGTGCAATACTCCCCAATGCTCAGTTAAAGGTCTCCTAAGCAGACCATCCCACCCAAAGCGCAGCAGAAATAAGCAAACTAATGGGATCCAGAACAATGGCTCATTTCACAGAGCAGACAGTTAGCCCAGTGCAGCTGGTTTAAATGACCCTGCCCACAGCTATAACGATCACACAGCAGCTCAGAGAACAAGCACAGCATACAATCTGTCCCCTGCAAACAACAAGAAAGCACTTATGAACAGACTCAGAACTTATCCTTATTAATAAAAGCAGTTAGTCTGTGAATTACAAACTGTAAATTTTGCCTGGCATCATTGCCAGAGCAAAGCAAAGCAACCAACAGAGCTGCAACTGTGCAGTCCCTCAGTATTTCACTGAACACTATGACAAGCCCAGCCAGGGAGGAAGAACTTGTGGTCTAAGGAGGAAGTAAATAAATTCTTCAGTAGATTAGATTCCTAACTTATTAAATGTGAAACAAGGAGCTACTCAGAGTTGTATGTCAAGAACAATTTTTCTATCTCATATTCTTTAAAGCAATAACCAAAACTCAAAACAGTGTTGACTTGGATCTGTTTAATGCACCAAACTTTCTGTGAAGCCTCCTAAAAATGATCATGATACCAGTAACAAGTACATTTCCATCTGGCAGATGATTTCAGAGGAGACAGAAACTATCATGTTTCAGAATTCAAGAACTCTAGCTCTTCATTTCTGTGAACTTTCCTGGGCAGGCTAATCAATTTTCTTTCCACAGCAAGATTTCTTGCACCCTCCTGTGTAACACCTAATACTAGCCCTAGTTGAAGAGAGAATACTGCACCAACTATACATAAGGTGTGATGAGGTCTGGCAAATCATTAAGAATATGAGTCTATAAACATGATCTTTCATGTGCTAAACAGTTCCAATTTGAGATTTGAATTAATTTGTAAAAGTTGTGCATCTTTATCAGCTGCGCCAATGTTATCAAATAGTGCAGCTCAGTGGAAGCAAGACTGTAGAATGGAACAGATGGTAGAAAGGGCCCAGTATCCCCATTACATGCACTGTGGGAGCTTTTCTTGAAACTAGATCTAGTCTGCTCCAACAGGCTGACTGCCACCAGCATCTGGAGTGCACAACTGGAGTGCAGCCTTTGGTTTCATTTCATCCAAGCTAAATCTAGTTTACACAATCTGAGATTGCTCTACAATGAGAGCAAACTCATGCTATGCAGGGATGATGAATAGATTAATTTCCAAACTGCACCCTTACTCCAAAGTGCAAGGCAAAAGCAGATGTTCCTCATTGTACCTAAGTGCCTTCAGAGTGCTCACCATTACACAAGTAGTAAAGAGTACAGCTCAGTACTTCACATTCCAAACAAGCCACAAAGTAAGAGACAGCATTTCTCCCTATGTTTTTCTTTAAAAAAAACAACAGCATAAAGTCGCAGCAGCTTTCAGGCATCCATGCTTTTCTGTCTGTAGCAACCTCTGTTGGGGAAGGACAATGTTGTCTTTCCCATATTTGGGAAACTGAAGAACAGACTAAGCACCTTGGAGAGCAGGAGAAAGAGCAGAGAAAGAAACCAGAGAGCCCCTACACCTCCATGACATTGCTGGAGTCACTGGGGAACACCAGGGAACTGTTGCACTACCTCAGTGGTCAAAACCTATTTGCAGTGGGTAGGACTGACTTGCTTCCCTGCAAGGGAAGAAATTGGACACTCCCTAAGCTCAACTCTTTGTTTTAGTAAGGACTGTACATTAAGAAGCAAGCCTGCAGTGCACACAGCACTTACACAAGGATCTCCTTCCTCATTGTAAGTGTACCATCATGTGGTTGGAGGCACATGTAAAAGTGAAAACTAGGTTCTGGGAGAAGTTCAGACACTGAATAGTATTTCCTTTCCAAATCAGAACAAAAAGCCCAGCTCTCACGTTTTCTCATGTATTAAAATTTGCTCCCCTTCCCCAATTCTAAATTTAGAAAAAATACATCCTTTTATTTTACTAAGCATGAGGTTATATACCTATACCATACAGTTATAACAGCTACATTATAAAATACTATTTCAGTTTAACCTGTAAGCTAATATAAACATTGCAATGAAAAGTTCATTTTGATTCTTTCTGATAACAAAGTTGAAAGGATTTATTGAGACATTTTCTTCTTACTACTGACACACTCCCATTTCAACTTGGCTAGTTTTCTGGTGAAAAACTCTTCCACATATTTTTTTCCCCACACAGGTCTTCCAACTGTGTGCTTGTCAGATCAGTAATATGGGGCTGTGATCTGAGTTACACACGTAACTGCTACACAAACAGAAGTTAAAACAAAGGACAAAAAGATTAATGTAGCTTCTGCAAAGGGACTAATTAGTTACTGAATATGTTGTAAATTCAATGTGCTGGCTTGGCTTAGGTTACTAAACTGTGTGGCAGCACACCACAGTCAAGCCACTGGACATGGAGATACTTGAGACCTGCTAATAATAGTAAGCAGCTATTCTCCACACCACATAACTTGAAATACCATTAATTCACAATCTTTCATATATTAGAGGCAGGATTCTGGGGAAAAAAGTGGTAGATGTCTACTTTCAATCACATTTGCAAATGATGGAAAACAACATTTTGAAGAAATACATGGACACTTTATCCAGTGAAAAAAAAAAAGTAAAATAGCAAGACAGAAATTAACTTATTTTAAATATTTTTTAGCATTATTGTTCTGACACAGATACAATGTGTTCAGGTCATGAATTCACAGTAGAGACTAACAGGAACCTTTTAATTGATTAAGCCAAAAAATTAAATATCTCACTATATACTCAACTGTCCTTAAAAAGAAATGAAAGCAGGACTACTACACAAAAATGTGTCAAGCATAGGCTTAGATCATATCCATGTTTACTCAGGTCAGAGGTCAGAGAATTTGAAATAGCATTTGGAGAGGTCAGCTGAGGAAAGGCTTGTTTGGAGACAACCAAAATAGAGAAGACAGTTGTATCCACAGGTTTGGATACAATCACCTACAAAGAGATCATAGAGAATGAAAGCTGAACACCCAAGGGCAGGACCTGCATAGCATAGCAGAAGTGAGAATCCACTAAGGCAGAAACTGAAGGTACACGACAAAGCAGGATGATGCAATGCCTTCAAAATCATGAACTATTTGTTTAGTTCCACCGATGCTAACATATAGAATCATTATACTTTTTGTACACATCAACAATCTGCATGCACTTGTAAATACAGATTGACTCCTTTTGCCAGAGAAAATCTGATGAGGTAATACAGGAGCACAGTAGTACAGCCCCTCCTCTTTTTAGCAGTAACAAAGAGACCTGCACCAAGGTAGTTTGCTGCAGTCTGTGTTCAATGCACCCTCTTTCATACAGAATTGCATTTGCATTCACTACTGCATAGCAGGTGACATCATACAGAAGTTAAGACTTTCTAGCTATTAATAGATAGCACTAATTGCAGTAAGTCTCAAGACCTTAAAGCTATTTGCTTTCGAATTGCTAAGGCTGACTCCATTAAAGGCAGGAAGTCACATTGGCTTTTCCCTCCAAAACAAAAAAATAATTGTAGTCCTGGCATGACTCAGATGGAAGTAGATAGTTTAAATAAAACCAGAGCTGGTTAGCAACAACATGAAACTGTATGCATACAAATGCTATCTGTATGCATTACGTTATGTTCACATCCACTTACGGGCTGAAATAGATCCATACCACAGACCTAGATATAAACCTCACCTGGTGTGGAAAGTTGGCCTTGTTCCAGGGTGAATTGTTAGGCAGACAAGTAGACATGGAAAGTTAAGAACTCACACAAACCACACAGGCAGGATGCATTTGCAGCTAATGTTTTGATTTGTGACTTTGGCCTTCAGAATTTCATTTTATTGGGACCCAGTTCAGCATTTTATCACAAATCCTGATGTTCACTGACCTGTCTGTGTAGGAGAATGAATTTATGGGGGTCCCCATCTGCCCAAGGAGGAAGCTGCACATCTCCCAGCACTGTTCCATCCTGCATGCAGCCTGCAGGAATCACAAAGGGAGAATTATATTGCAGCTTTTCTAAAACACTGAAGCCATAGGAAATTGAGGTGATTTTCTCACATGAAGTTTCAGGTTCTACATCAAATATAGTGCCACAGAACACTGCAGAAACAATTTCTCTTGGGACTTCTGATCCAGTAATAAAGCACTGAGAAGATGTTCTAGTAACTGTCACTAATACAGTAAAAATAAGCATGTACTCAGCAAAAACCATTTTACCACAGACTGCAAACTCAGACAAGACAAACCCTTCGGCACAATTTCGGTTTTATACATAATCTTGCAGGCCTAACTGCCAGACATTCCTACTAAATCTGCCACTCAGAGGGATTATGCTCTCAAAACTTTTGCAATCTGATTCCTTTCAGAAGGCAAGCACATGTTCTTAAACCAGAGCACAGGGTTGTGTAACTGGATGAATTAAAATCTAAGTTGAGGCTCAGGTCTGTAACTGCAAGTTTCTTTATGGTGTAGCGATGAACAAACTCAGGTTCTTGGCTTTGCCTGTTGTAAAATCTGCCTGTATATTTGGCCTCTACTGTCAAGATTCTCATGTCTTTTTTAGGTCTCTTAATTCCACCCAGGTCAGTCTCTGGAACTTGATTTCAGCCAGGCTCTGTTTCTTGGCCTCATCTCAGGATAAAACCACTCCAATGCTTTCTTATCTTTTAACAATCTTCTAACACCTTTTTTGCCATTCTGCTCTTATCTTAGAATGTCTCATTTCACCGAGTTGTGAATTTCCTGTAAAGAGAAGTGAATTGTGACTGCCATACCTATTTCTGAATACTATATTTTTTTCTGGATTCTCTCTGACCTTCCATCACTGATGCAGAAAGGTCTAGAGTGTACATCCAGAAGGGATTATGGTGCTGCTTGAGGTCAGGGACAGTATATCAAATTCATAAAACTTATACAGAACCTTTCAGGATGACAGTGAAGACATTTAGCAAATTTAATCGCCTTGTGACCTCACATCAGAATTTAAAAAACCTCACCTTTCATTGACATGATTTAATAATTGATCTGCCTCCAAAATTCAAATTAATATATTGTTCGCAGCAACACAGACGTGATGATACAGCCCAAATTTTCAAAAGCAGCCAACTAGATTGCTTATATAAAAATATGCCTTTGTCTGACAAAATGTGTAATTCCTTTGTATAGTAACTAAGAGGAAACAATCCTTTCTGAGCTGGAAACTTGGTTCTTCTGATATAATTCAGCTGTCAGAAGCTTGTATTCTTGTAGCCTTATTTTGATAAAAATTGATCTCTTATTGCTGGAGAGCCTCATCAGTCCACATAGTCAAGGGATCAACTCTCAACATATGATCTGCATCATTTGCCCTGGCAGGATGCTGGGAAGCAGAAGGGGAGCACTGAAGTCCCTGCTAGAACTTACCAAGTTCAAAGTGATTGGCATTGGTTAGGAATTCTGGCAAGTAGAAGAATTCAGGGATGAGTTCCCTGACATCACTCATGTTATCCTTTGATGCTGATTCCCATGTGCTCTTGACACTGTGAAACATCCTGTCAGCAACATCAAAACTCCCGCCCTGTGAAATGGAGACAAACAGAAAGACTGCAGTGTGAATAATCTGTTAAATAAAAAGTAGATGCAGAATCCTAATGAACTTTGCAATAATTACCTTATCACATATTTGATTAGGTGATATCTCAAGATCTGTCCCAACTCTACTGATCTTTTATTAGGGACTGTCTTAGACCTAATTTGTAGATATGTAGGTTGAGAATACCATGAAGCGTGGAGTCTTAGCATAGCTTTCAGTAACTCAAGGCAAGCAGAAATAATCGTGGGCAACTAGAGAATATCAGCATACCCATCACTAATGCTTCTGAGGGCAATTAATTCCTTTCTCTCCAAAGTGGTTTGCAGGCAGTAGACACAACTTCAGTGCTTTCACTTCAGTTATGACCCAAACAGTTGTGAACAAGAAAAAAACTTTGGGAGGGTGGGATACCACTGAAATAACATTCATCAGATACAGCCAAAGAGGAAAGGCTTAGTGGGCAGAAACCTGCAGGGACTGTTCATTTTTTATGGGATGGAAGAACTGCATAAAGAGGGGAAGAAAGGTGAACATCGGAATCCCAAGCAGAATTTGTGTGTAAGGAAGGAGAAACAAACTACCTCACATTCTGAGAAAATTTAAACACATTTAGTTTAATGAGACCCAAACGGTAGACAAAAGCAGCCTTAGTAGCAGAGGACATCATTCTGAAGCAAGGCCTCGAGAAGAATGAAAGTAAATAACTAACTCAGTGAACAAAGCCTATATGCCTTCATTGGAACCATACACGATTTTCTAATGGGATTTCAGATACTGTAGGCATTTGTGAAAATCCAGGTTTACTTTCATGTAAGGATTCCTACATTAAGCATGGAAGGATTTATTTTAACATAAAATCTCTACAATAATGAAAATAACCAAATCAGGGTTTTTTTTTTGGAGATCATCCAAATGAGTTTGCCAGAAAGAACAAGCTGTTTCAGGAAACAGCTGACTTTTTAACAGTTTATGTGACAGAACCAAGTTGTTTCTTAACGCATAGTTCAGGTTCTGTCAGCAATATAGTTGCCAGCTCCTGCATGCTCCCAAGCTAATATAGGTACTTCTCATTAGGGTTAACTAATTTGAATTATATATCATTGGACATAACACTACATCTCACTGTCAGGGCTCAAGAGAGATTGACAGAGATAGAACGAGTAACTTTAAAGAGTTCTGCCATGCAGTGAAAATGTATGAATGACTGTTTATCCTCAACCATTCAATCCTCAAAGCTGCTCCACTGGGCAAAAAGAATAAGCCACTGAGATTGCAGAACGAAGACACTAAAACCCGGAGCTGGAGCAAGAGTAAATGAGTTCATGAATGTGAGATGCAGTCAGGTTCTGTCTGTGTCTGACTTCTTGGGAAAATTTGATAGCTTCTGGTTAGTTTTCTGTCTGCTTGTAGACTGTTGCATGTGGCAGATGAGGAGAATGCTGTCCTTCACAACAGTCAGCTGAAGCTTTGATTTGCAATGTATTAAATAGAAAAATTACATCTAAGGATCCTCATGCTATATGGATGGGATCCCACTCCCATAGACCAGATGAACCCTATACACCAGTTGCCAGATTGTTTTCTGATGGTAAAAAGCACGGCCCTTTTGACTCTCTGAATACCTCCACACTTATGATGCACCTTCTTTGGATCTACAAACTCTGCTAAGTCTGCAAACTGCAAGTCAAGAAATAATTTTTGCAGTATCTTTTGTTAGGCAGAAACTACTCTCATGGATAATCTATCAAAGAACAGGAGGCAATAAACCCAAAGTTCTGAAGTCACATCTTATTGCTTGTCTTTTGAGATAGACTCTCTCCAAAAGTCAACATATATTCCAGATGGAAAGGCCCGTCCCTGTTTCCCCTGAGGTGAATTCTGACCCAGTTTTTGGTTCAGCCTCATTTCTAAAGGACAGCATAGTTCTGCTGTATCCCCTTGTCCTTCTTCCTTATACCACTAACAACTGTGAAGCCTTCCCGCATCCACCCAAGGGATTGAGTGACAAAGTGGCTAATCACGTGAGAAAGCCTCGCTGGAGTTAATCTGATGCACAAGGTCATCTTGTTCTTGATCATTATTAGGCAGAGACCCTTGGAGTCAAATTCAAATTGAAATTAAAACAGAGTAGAAGAAGGACTATAAATAAATCAACAGCTAACAAGTATCTCATTGAAGCATATTAAAGGGCTTTGTATATTTAATCTGCACACAGCACGCTGTGTCTGGTGGTGATTGATGCTTTTTCATCTTTTTTTGCAGCTTTTATGAGAGCTGATGGTAATCTCCTGAGAAACAATATGATTTGTAATAAAAAGATTACCTGTATTAAATAAAAATAATATATACATAGGAAATGCTGTTAGCGCGACAAATCTGGTTAAAGATATTACCACCATGAAAAAATGTGATTTTTTCCCTGGCTGTCTAATTCATTTTAGGGAAAAGTAATATCTTTAAAACTTAAGCCTGTATTATTTATAAAGGAAGCAATAACTGATTTTCCCATTTTCTATATTAATAAATTTATTTGCATATATTTATATCAGAATTAATGAGTTTTCTCTCTCTATGAATGCAAAAACTGCACTGAAAGGGAAAAAGAGTATCAAGAATTGCTTTATGCCTTTAGATTGCAAGTCGACACAAACTCTCACAGCTTTTCTGAAACATAGAAAGTCTCTGTTTTCTTTCCTTTCAGTAGAGGTCTAACACTGTCATCAGAAATACTATCAAAATATGCTTTTCAAAACTAGAGTCCAGTGGGGTATATACAAAGCAACTAGTCGAAGTGATCTCTAGAGAGAAGTTAGAACTTCTCATGCTTATAACCCTAAGCATCACTGATACTTGGTGGTGCTTTAAACCCAAAGACCTCAGAGTGTTTCTAAGAGATAATTGTAAAGGTGCAAAGTCTTACCACATGCCCAGAGATGCTAAAAAACAATTACCTTCAGACAGTGCTTAAATGATTGCTCAAGAGTCAGCACACAATGAAAAGTAAGAACCCTATTCTCTGTAAGTAGTTATGAGAGGTAAATGCCAGGAAAGATCAGCTTGCTAGCTGAAATGCAACACCAGTGGGATAAGAATATAAGGGCCAAAATAGAAAAAAAGCCACGCTGAATCAGAAGCAAGTCTCACTAATTATTGAGGCCATGGAGTTCTAGAATGCCCTTCCAACAGAGACACTAAGCACAGAAAACTTTGCTGCTTTTTGTCATACTGAGACCAATTCCTGAAAGGATTGCAGGGGGCACTTGACAAGTGTAAGGTACCCTTAACTGGGTTAAATGGGTTTTTCACCCATACCAGTAATGCAAAGCACATACATACTTTTCTCACGAGTCAGATCTCAATACACTTATATGAAACATGAGATAAGGTTTTGTAAACTCCTGTATAGCTCCCTTACTAGAAGCAAAGCTTCCTCACTGCTTTCTTCTGTGGTCATGTGCAAATCTTGCGAAACAAGATGTTACACCAACACCAATTTGTCACAAGGTGTGCACCCAAATTGTTACACTTCCTTGTTCATTCAGACTGGCAGTTTGCAGTTATAAGTATTGCTTTTCCACTTTTTAAGATGCTAAGAAGCCTTCACAGCTCCCAGCTCAGCACTCTTTTAAGGTCTTAAGTTTGGGAGTACTCCTTTTCCAACCTGCTCTTGCCTTGATAATTAGCAATTCCTATGCCACTATTGGACCAGTCACCTTGGGAACTGACAGGAATGAGCTCAGCTGAACGTGCAACAACATAAGAGAAAAGGAATGAGAATCCAAAAAGTTCAACAGTTTCAGCGGATCCATATCCAGACAAAATTGAGTGCTCTAGTTCTCAGCAGCCTTTGAAGACAACTATCCCCACAGAAAACACTGGTTACCTGCTACTGGTTACCTGCTAAACACACATAATCACAGCCGTAAAGCAGCTACTCAGACTGGGAACTTGTTATGCATGAAAAGTGTGCCAGTGAGATACGGCAGCCTTTGTTGTTTACAAGAAGAAATAACTGCTCCACAGTCATTCATGATTGCAGCTAACATATGGCTCACAGAGTGCGATGGTAACCATTGCCTCAGGTGGTTCACTAACCCATCAGCTACTGCTGGTAACAGCCGATATCATAGGGCTTATTACTTAATTAGCACAGCGCTTTATTTGTATTAGTTCATTAAAACAAAAAAATAAAGACTAACACAACAGCAAAGCACTTGGAAAGCTGCAGGAGGCATGGCCAGCCCTTATCATACATACAGAAGTCTCTGAGTGTGGAATGTTCTGGTCTTGTTGTCTCACATTGCTCCATAAGGATAGGTACATCTCAGCAAGACACTCCTTAAAAAATAGACTTTTAAGGATCTGTCCTCCTGGCAGACCGTGCTATAACACAACACATATTACAGAAATAAAGGAAACAACTGTCTGCTAAAGCCCGCATCTGTGCTTGTGCATCTTCAACTGCCTGCTGAAGGGAGCAATCATGAAACTTGGTGCCCCTCTATGCTGACCAGCTGGGAAAGACAAGGTCAAAGTTCATTTTCTATGAAATGAAATTTCATGGTGAGTGCTTTTGGCACTGTAAAACTGTGCCAAGTTCAAAACAAGCTAAAATAAAATATTCCTCATGGAGCAGTGGATGTAGCCTCACTCCACTTCTCTATCTGTCAGGGAGCTGATCCCATGATCCCTATCATTCCCCACCCACTAGAACTTGCGCGTCCTCAAATGGCCCAGGAATGTTCTTTATGCCACCACAGCCAACCCCAAATTCTTGCCCATAGCCGCATTAATGTACAGACACTTGATTTTAGAATACCTACCATGAAAGTCCCACGTGCCCCAAAGTCAGAAGCTTCTGTTTAGACAGATAGTAAAACATTGTCTAAGTGATTATATGCCTCAGCTCTCGCAAAAGGCATCACAGGGCCAAAAGTAAATAAACCTTCTCCCTTTAAAGAAAACAAGATCATCAGGCATCAATCATGCTCCCATTAATATATTTTCACTGAATTCAACAGACATAGCAGAGAGCCCTCGCTGAGCCCAGAGTCTACAGAAAATGTCAAAAGAATTAGTCCCCCTACACTACACAGCCACTATAATCTGTTACATGGTTCATACTGAGGTGTAGTATTGAAGCTGTCTTGCTCCCTTACCTGCAGAGAACAGAAGGTCTGGGTAAATGGCTCAATTCGGACCAGGTAAGATGCCACTATAATTGCTGACGAGTAGTGAGTACAGTAATGGCACTGTGCTGAAAGGTCTCCTGGAAATTGGACAGAAATCATGTTCCAGTGCAAAATATCACCAATTCAAGCCCATAGCATCAGTTACCATAGCACAACTAAATAGGCAGCAGGTCTGTAAAGCAGATATATTCAAAGGATCTGTAAGCAAAAGCACACTTTGCATATTTGCATTTAATGGGGACAGTTACTACCATCTCTGTATGTTCTTTTTTTGCCTTCTACGTTTCATTTTCTGAAAAATAAAGCCTTTTACTTTCCAGACCATCCCTTTCCCCATTAGTGCCAGAAAAAGTCTTGATCTCCACAGTTCAACAGCCTCAGCATCCTGTTTCCTTTTCTTAAAGTAGCTGTTAGCTAAGCTGCATACAGCAGTCTTCTATATGTAGTTTAGCTAACAAATGAGACTAATGTGTTCAGCTTGGCTAACAGCACAGTCTTTTCCAGGGAATATTGCTTTTTGCTGTAGCCTCTCTTCCTGCCCAAGGGAAGTGGATGGAATGCAGCAGTAAAAGGCACATAAAGCAGTAGCTGCAGGAGTAATTTCTATTCGGATCCTCAACCAGTTTGTATCCAGAAGTGAGCAGATCACCTCAACATGGTGCTTCCCTCAGCCACAGTTCTGGAAAGTTTTTGGGTGACATTTTGCAAGGGATTCATGAGCATCTCTAAAGGCCTGAGGGCCTCAAGCCTCTGCTGTCTGTTAATGTCCTAAACCACTCACCCTCACTCTTCTCCACCTCATTGTAGCGCTGGATGAACTTGCGTTTCCTCTCCACAGTCTGTGCTCCCATGGGCTTTGACAGGTCCCGAAACGTATGAGGATTAGTAAGGTTTAGTATCTGAAAAGCAAAACCAGCAAAGATGTAGGTTTTAAGAGTCTTAGACATCATGTTTAGCTCAGTGACACTGGACAATAGCACAGCTACATTGGAAGTTTCACCTGTACAAGAAGGTCACAGTTTCATTACTAAAACTCCCATCTCCAGAACTGGGATGGCACTTGGAAAGAGTGGCAGCATGTGCCACTGAAAGATGCACAAGGGGGTTCACAAATGATCTGGCAAGTTACAAAGTGCTGTCAAGGCATTTTTCTCTAAATCAGTTTGTCAGGGGTCACAGAAACCCGTTCCAGCCTGTGTGCTGAGCCAATGCAGCCTTTCCTTAGCTAGGTACATATTTAACAGATGTTCATACACCTTTCTGAGGCAGAATGTGATTCCTCAGCATGCTGATTTGAAGATAAGGCTATTCTATGAAGAATCAACACATTTCAAATTAACTATCTCAAATTTCGAACCCTTGGTCTAGGCCCCTCTGCTTCAATGGTATCATTCAACAAACCTTCATATGGGTGCTGCCACAGAAAGCACAGAAAGCTGCAGCAAGCACTGACCTCGGAGTGATAGTCAGCGAGGACCCATGGAAACACAGGATATTGCATGTAATCATTGTAGCTGCGGCCAGCCAATGTGTTCAGGTACATGAGGTAGTCAAAGTTGCTGATCTCCCTTTTCTGCCGAGAAAAGAAAAAAGTATTAAGATCTCCTAACTCCATCCCTGAACACCATGCCTCAAAGGTACCCTCGGAGCCCTGTGGTTCCCAGGTCCACCTGGACAAGAATTATAAATAGTGCAATTAATATCCATTGCCATTCAGATCGGCACAATATCTCTTATACAACAATCTACTCAATTGAATCTGTCCTTATTCTGGCTCTTCCTCATACAGGCCATTTGCATTTGTCTATAATCATGCAGTGCTTTTATGCTGCATTTGCATAACAGAGCACTTTTTTCCCAATTTAAAAGTGAGCCAAATGCATGTAGTCTGCATATTGGAAAATCCTGGACAACTGCCTATACAGAAAGGGCTGCACTAAGTGCTACATATGAACAAGAAGGTATAGATTTCTTCAGTGTTTCTTGGGTTACCAAGATCAGGGGTATAGGAAAGTAAATGCATCTCTCAGCTCAGTAAAACATCTCGGAAAACAAGAGGTGCATTGATTTAGATGTGCAGATGATCTGTGAAGTCATTCAACTAGGTGGCTGTCTTTGGTCTCAGTTTAAAAATGCGCATAAATTCACACTTAATCTGCCAGACAGTAGCACCATATGTTTCACAGCAGGAGGAGCAAAACCTCTGCAATAACCAGATGTAAATACTCTGCTCCTCTTGCCAATAACCTCACCTCCAGCAGTGAAACAAAAGCTTAGGCCTTGAAGTACATGCATACACATACAGACATTATCTGTGTGCAGACATACAGACAGGTGCTGAAATTCTTTGCCTAACCATGTGCAGACAAGATTTAGCTTACCTGCCACTTCTGGAGCATTGTCTTTTCCCCTCCTGAGTGCTTCCTGTATGGAACAAGCATTCAATTGAAATAGCCTGCTTCAAAACAGTATGAGAAAGTCAACACTAATGTCTGTGCTCCCTGTTCCCCCTGCTCTCATCCCACAGAAATAAGAGAACACCAAGACTAGAAGAATGTTGAGGTTTTTATCAGCGACCAAATAATTCCAAAACCAGAAGGTCATCAGTTAGGTCAGTGCTGCACAATCAAATTTTGTTACTGCTTTCATTAGGAAGGAAGGCTCTGCTCAGTAAACAGGGAAGGTCTAGCTTCAGATAGCTGATGAATTTATCACTGTCAGTGACTCTCCTATGACATGCTGACCCTCCTACTTGCCAGTCTGCTCCTGAATGAAGTGCCACCTAAAGTATGATATTTAGTAAAGGAAAAAGAAGGAAGTAGGATGGTGGTGCTAAGGATGGATTCTTTTGCCGTAAGATAGCACCGTGAACTGTGGTGGTGATGCCACATGGTAAACTGCAAGAATTCAGAAGCTGACTCACAGGCAGAGAAGATGCCCCTGCAGCAGAGGCAGATGGACAGATGGGAACAGCAACCTCCTCAGCTGTTCTGAGCTAAGCCATCCTGTTAATCAGTCTGCTCCCAGTCTCATCTCATTGTAGATCTAGAGTGTTAGTGACAGGTACCATTAAAGCTGTCTGTTTCTATTCTGGAGCCTGATTCTCAAAGGCTCACGCTTTTCTGAAGCATTCTGAAAATACTGGCTTGAAGACAGAAGAGTCTCAGTCTCCGTATCAATGATGGTTTTTTTGCAGAAATACTCTGAAACAAATACAGACCTTAAAAAGGGGGCTGCCATTTTTGTATTTTTTTAAAGTGATAGAGTAAATGTGAGGGGTTTTTTTTTCACTTTCTTTGTTCTCAAAATGCAACTTTTTACTACAAGTTTAAATAAATAAGCAAACCAGCTGAAGGCTGGTTCTAAACAGGGGAAATCATTTGAAAATATGAAAGGGTTAAAGGTTCTGACCAAACAAAAGTCCCATTTCACCTTCGCTGAACTAGAAGGTGTATCAGTATCTGGGCTTGCTCTTGTCAATTCCTAGAGACCATACTGAGACAAGTGACAGCTTCTGTTGTGACTTAACCCCAGGTGGCAACTAAGCCCCACACAGCTGCTCACTCATTCCTCTCATTGTGGGATTGAGGAGAGAATCAGAAGAGTAAAAATGAGAAAATTCATGGGTTGAGATAAAGACTGTTTAATAGGCAAAGCAAAAGCTGTGCACACAAGCAAAGCAAAACGAAGAGTTAGCTCACTACTTCCTGTTGGCAGGCAGGTGTTCAGCGATCTCCATCACATACAATGATTACTTGGGAAGAAAAACACCATCATGGCAAACATACTCCCTTCCTCTTGCTTCCCCCAGCTTTATATGCTGAGCATATGCAATATGGCATGGAATATCTCTTTGGTTATTTGGGGTCAGCTGTCCTGGCTGCGTTCCCTCCCAGCTCCTTGTGAACCCCCAGCCTACTCACTGGTGAGGTGGGGTAAGAAGCAGAAAGGACCTTGACTGTGCGTAAGCACTGCTCAGCAATAAAACACCCCTGGGTTATTAACAGTTTTCAGCACAAATCTAAACCGTAGCTCCATACCAGCTACTGTGAAAAAAATTATATCCCAACCAAAACCAGCAAATGGATTAAAGACATTTCTGATCTGCCAAAGTAAACAGGATTACTGATGTGATACAATATAACTGGTGGTAGGAGATGCTTTTCCCTGTGAGTGTATTTTTTTACACTAATTCTAAGGTGGCAGCCAGAGGCAGGACTACCAACTTCCTGAAGTGAAGGAAATCAATTCAGCCATAGGTTATAAAACTACTGCAGGAACAACTATCTGTTACTTTGCACTCTTGTGCTCTGTACTGGATCACACTAGAAACCCACAGAAAAGGTAGGCTTAAAGCAGCCTAAAAGATCTAAATAAAACACCTGAATGCTCTATGATCATTACAGTTTTATTCAATTTGCAGTAGCAAATTCTTGTGAACAACCTCTCATGTTTATGACTCATTATTTTACTGCTTATTCAGTCCTGGACCAGGTAATAGTGTACATAAAAGAAAAACACTAGCATCTACTCAACACAGTATTTTATCTCCCATACGAGGACAGGCTGAGAGAGCTGGGACTGTTTAGCCTGGAGAAGAGAAGGCTGCGTGGTGATCTCATA
>JBCJKH010052730.1:0-11243 GCA_039877255.1 Loriculus beryllinus | reverse complement strand
CCTTAGCATGCCTTCCAGGAGAATCTGCTCCTAGATTTTGCCAGGCACAGAGGTGAGACTGACTGGTCTGTAGTTCCTCAGGTCATACATTTTCCCCTTCTTGAAAATTTGGGTTATATTTCCCCTTTTCCAGTCGTC
Organism: Loriculus beryllinus; assembly: GCA_039877255.1. Lineage (NCBI taxonomy): Eukaryota > Metazoa > Chordata > Aves > Psittaciformes > Psittacidae > Loriculus > Loriculus beryllinus. Next base: position 11,105 of record JBCJKH010052730.1, on the reverse strand, counting down.
AGGAACTTCACCTGTCTGCCATGATTTTTGAAATATGATGGCCAGTGGCTTAGCAACTTCGTTCGCCAGCTCCTTCAGGACCCATGGATGGATTTCATCAGATCCCATGGACTTGTGCACGTTGAGGTTCCTAAGATGGCCTTGAACGAGATCCTCTCCTACAATGGGCCCAAGGTCTTCATTCCCACAGTCCCTGCATTTGCCTTTCAAGACTTGGGTGGTGCAGTCAGAGTCTTTGCCATTGAAGAACGAGGAAAAGAAGTCATTGAGAACCACAGCCCTCTCCAAGTCCTGTGTAGTCAATTCACCCAATAGTTTCCGGAGGGGGCCCACGTTTTCCCTGGCCTGTCTTTCATTCGCAATGTACCTATAGAATCCCTTCTTGCTGTCTTTAACATCCCTAGCTAAGTTTAATTTTAACTGAGCCTTAGCTTTTCTCACCTGTTCCGTAGCTTCCCGGACAACCTCCCTGTATTCTTCCCAGATCACCTGTACTTTCTTCCACCTTTTATAAGCCTCTTTTTTCCTTCAAATTTTTCTCAGCAGCTCCTTATCCATCCAAGTGCGTTTCCTGGCCCTCCTGCTGCACTTCCTTCTAGTCGGGATGCAACAGTCCTGAGCTTGTAGCAGGTGATCCTTGAATATCATCCAGCAGTCTTGGGCCCTCCTGCCCTCTAGGGCTATATCCCATGGAACCTTACTAAGCAGGTTCCTTAAAAAATTAAACTGTACAGAGAATGAATAAGCTTTCGAAATCAAAAAGTCTTCTGTTATAGAAAGATTGATTGGAATATATATTTTAAAAAAGCTCTTCTTCTTTGCCTATGGTTAAATAATTTGAAAAGATATGTTTTAATGGATACCACTATAATTACCGTGCATTATGTAAACCAAACCCATGTACTTAAGATAATGACAGCATGATAAGATTCTCTGATCCTGAAATAGTAGAAGTCAATTGGTGTAATATATATTTCGATTAATTTGAGGTTAACAGCTTTGAATAACCGACAATATTAGAGACTGAAGAGGCCAAGGCAACCTTCCTCTGTATGTTAATAACAAATTTCCATTAAGTCTGATAACTTGAAAACATCAAAGGCCTCTCCTTCTTCTGTTTTCCATGCTACCTATTTATCTCATTAAATGTCATTATATTGATCAACAGCTCTTTCGGAGTACCAGTTCTTGTGTTCAGCAAAACACAAAAGAACAAATAGAAAGGACAGGGAGAAAAGCAAATGAGTACTGTTAGAGAGCAGTCAGTCACCTCTGTTAAAAGAAATAGGAACAAATTTAGCAATAATAAGCTATTTCCTGCACAGTGCCATGACTGAAGATTGCTGATAGAGTAAAAAGAAAATAAATAAAAAAGAGGTCATAGAATTGCTCCCTTTCTGCTTTGTTTTTGTTACCTAGTAGACTTTAGACAACAGAGGCCTCTGACAATGCTGGCAGCATGAGCTACAGAGGATAAAATTTTTCTTGCTGTAAATCTTCCATTACACAAAAACAAATTTTGACTACTTTTGTGTAAAGGACTTTTCAGAAGATCAAATAACAAGTTGAAAAAAAATAATTCAATGTAATTCGCCAAACTGCATTTCTATCTGAAAACTAATTATCGGATTATGCTGACTGCACGTATTGGCTCAATGACAAATGGAATCCGAAAGTGTCCAATCAAATTGACACACCCCAGCATACAAGAAGTGAAAACACCATCCATTCATTCAGAAAAATACGTCTATATTTATAGCTGTCATACCTCACAAGAATGTTGGTTTACATGTATTATGGAGGTCTTTTACTGTCCTCAGAAAAAGTTTATCGTGGCTGTGGCTGGAAACAGATGTACAGGAGAGTCAGGTGCAGCGTGTCAAACTTTGTACGTCTGTTCTACTGATGGTACACAGAGCATGGCAATGTGCAGACAATGCAATATTCAAAAACCCTCAAGTGAAATTGTCTAGAACTGCAGTTTAGATTTACAATCATGCATTTACCAATTTAAAGAAGCCCCTTTTTCCTCTGGGAGAATCTTGTGAAAGATATTTCCATGTATAATTATGGTGAGATTTAGGATGCTGTCTTCTGTTTTTCTCTGTAAGAGCTTCCTCAGTTCAGATTTTCAGAAAAGATACAGAAATATACACTGAACTATACTCAGGGCAATTATTTTAAGGAGTCAGCCTGTTGAAGAAAAGATAAAATCCACTGAAGGCTCTTCCATCTTCATAAGAATTGAAGATCATGGAAGTGTGGTCTGCTTTAAGAGTTCTCTGTGTAATGAAGCCTAATATGTGTAAAATTATCCTGGGGATTACCTACTTAGTAACTATTATTTTTAAAAACCTTTTTTAATTACAGCAATATTTACTTTTGTTTCTATTTATCTGTCCAACATTTGTAAACAGAAGAAATTAAAATTCTTCAGCTTCTGTGAAATGTCACAATGAAGAACAATGTAGATAAAGCAAATGAAATTCAGTTCTGCAGAGATTTTCTGACAAGCTACATATGTACTCCAAAGGGTCCTGGAGAAATGAATGACCTTCATGTAGTCCAAGACACAATTATAAACTCATTGAAGTGGAACACCTGAATTCCCCTGAATCTGCTTAATAAGGGAATGTTTCTAGATACTAAAACCATTTCTAAAGATTTATTCTGCTTCTATTAAAAAGTATATAAATTGCTTTTTCTTTCATGTGATTGTGATATTTAACTAAATAAAACCTACTGGATTCCCATCTTGCAGAAGAGATGATATATAGAGAAAATCAGTAAATGAATTGATAATTTATTAATTTTATAAGACGAAAAATAGTACTAACACTTTTTTCCCTCTCTATTATTATATGTTTTCTTTGGGTAGATGAACAAACTAGAATGAGGGTAAGAATTCCACAGACTGTAGTTTTATGCATATTATCCCTCACTCCTTCTATGTATTAGTCACAATCTAGGCGTTAATCAAAATGATAGAAAACAGTGCAAATGAAATGGTATAATAAGATGCCCTCAAATTAATTGGTTTAACATTCGCTCACACAGAAAACCTTTCCAACTGTCAGATGATCCATCAGGTTGTTAAATGAGTGCTAGGGTACTTCCAAGCTGTGTATATTACTAAGACTTTAGTACTGTAACCATATTAAAAGACAATGTATTTGCTGATTCAAGTCAGTAGTTCCTTTGCTGACTACAGTTGGCTAGCAGACTCCTGCGGTGACAACATTTTTGTTCAGCACCCTGAGTGACTCTCAGATTAATCCCCCCTGTCATGACACAGGACGGGTAGGGTGAGACATTGATGGCTCTGGTGACTTCCTAGGGGACAATCCTCACTTCCCTCGTGACTGAGCAGGTACTCTCTTTACTTCAGAGTAAAGCACTAACAATAACAGGGTATGCACAGAAAAAAGGAAAGTGGCTCTGGTAAAACCAACACAGGAATTCCAAGTTGGACAGGGGAGAGGAAAATCTTGGAGTGCATTGCTGGTGAAGTCTGGCCAGTTCCCTCTCTTCTGGGATGACTCGGCCAGGAATCTCAGCTGCTTGGAAGAGACAGTAAAGTGTCCAGGCTCTTGAGACAATGATACCAGCTCACAGGATGAAGGATTAGGAATACTGGATTTTGTTTGAAAAGACTGATTTTCTTAAATAGATGCCAAAGAGATTGTCTCTACTGAAGCACTCAGTAACTATGACTTCTGAGCCTGCATCCCCAGATTAGAGGATTTTACTGTAAATTTTTTATTAAAATAGCTGTCTAGAAATCTGCCTGAATCTTTTTAAGTACCAGATTTGAATATGCTTTCTTTTGCAACATGGATGGGTGTGACTTTTGTACAGATGTGCAAACCAAAATGAGTTCTATAGCAAAGTTTATACTGCACCAAGCAAGCACAAACTTATTACCCAAGGCAATAGAAAGCTGATTGATGATATCATGATGACAAATGAATTCTCATTTTGAATTCTGCCTGCTAAGTAATTAGTAATGTCATCCATATCATTACTAGCTCTCCATTCAACTTTGTCAGCAAGCTTTTCCCATTGCTCATTTTTCAGATTTTCGTTTCTGCACTTCAGTCACTCTGGATCTACACTGGGGACTGTTTCTAGCAACTACCCAAGGGAGCAACAAAAAAAATTAGCTGTCAGGCACAAGCAGTCTACTGAAAGGCTGAATTGCATTTTAATAGCAACCACATCATGTTATTTTAAAGTGGTCACTAACCTAAGAATTAGATTCTCGGACATTTTTTTTCTGAGTTATATTTAGAAACCAATATGATATGAAATGGAAATCATACTAATGACAAATATTCAGCGATTATAAGTGAGGAACTGACGGTGGGATAAAAACTTACTAAAAATTCTCATTTTCTTTTCTCGTGCACCTGTGATGGAATGCAGAATTTCCAGAGAAAGTGAACAAAATATTGTCAATGCATATTTCCCCCAGGCTTCCATTAAAAACACCAACCAACCAACCAACCAACCAACCAAAAAACCTACTCCACAACAAAGCTTTTAGTAAAAAAAATAATTAAAAAATAGTGACAGTGAATGAAAGAATTTATCTTAATGAATGATGAATGAAACATTTAAACCACTCACAACTGCATCTCTGAGGTCAAGCTATAATCTGAACATCGCTATAATACAGAAAAGGTCCTAGAATTGCAAGCATTTGTTCTTTTTTATTTTCTCTGCAACCATCTCTGTATTAGGATTTTTCATTGCTTATTTTAGTTTCACAAGCAGACTTGACTACCTTTTAATCTATTTGGTGTTGTATTTTAGGAGCTCTGCAACAAAACTTGTCAGAGATGCTTAATTTAAAAAGAATATATTTTAGTAAATGTATTAGTATTTGCCCAACATAAGTCTCAGTTTAGATATGTGTATACCTGTCATGTTTTAAGCCCAGATGGTAACTCAGAACCATGGAGCTGCTCACTCACTTTCCTCTTTCTTCCTCCCTTGATCCCAGCGGGATGGGGAGGAGACTTAAAAGAATGTAAATCCCATGCATTGAGATATGAACAGTCCAATAATTAAGATATAATACAGAACTAGTGCTACTGCCACCAATAATAATCCTGATAAGGGAAATAACAAGGGGAGAGTACATAAAAAAAAGGGAAAAATGAAAAGAAAACAATAAACACAAGTGATGAACAAGAAAATTGCTCACCATCTGCTGACCGATACCAAGCCCAGCCCAAGCAGTGATCTGGGCCTTCCGGATAACCCCCTCCAGTTTATATACTGGGCATGACATGCTGTGTTAGGGAATACCCCTTTGTCTGGTTTGGGTCAGGTGTCCTGTCCTCCTGGCTTCTTGTGCCCCTCCTCACTGACAGAGCATGAGACTGAAAAGTCCTTGATCAGAGTAAGCATTACTTAACAAAACCTAAAAACGTCAGTGTTATCAGCATTGTTCCCAGGCTAAAAGTCAAAACCATAGCACTGCACCACCTACTAAGATGGAGAAAAATGACTGCTACTGCTGAACCCAGGACAATACCAACACAGTTCATTTGCAGATTTTGCTATTCAGAATGAACTGTAGCAAATGAGTGAGAAAGGATGAGTAAGGATAGAGGAAATAGGTTTCTACTTAGTGCTGGAGTCCATTTGAACAAAAATTCAGATTAATCAAATCTCCTAATATGCAAAATAAAAAAGATGTTTCAGTCAAAGTAGTCTTCAACATTGGGATACTTTATCTCATCTTTTGTTTGTACTCCAGCTTTTAAACATATTTTGTGTTCCTGAACAGCAAGAAGAAAAAATATTCAATTTCATCCAAATATAATCTATGAGTAACACCCTATTTCCAACTTACTTTTTTTCAGACTATCTGGTTCTCTTAGTAAGTCAGAAAATTTTTCCACTTTTGATGATAAATCGTTGATTTACTTGTGCCCAAAGCAAGATTTCCTAAAATTGTCTTCCTGACACATTCTCAGAATAAAACAGTGACAAAATGGAATTGGGGTTCATGACAGGTAATCTGTAAACCATAGGTCCATCTGAAGTTTTATACTAGAACATGTAACAGTAACTTTATTATCAGAGAGGAACTGGAATATGGTGACATTGAGTTAAGTTGCCTAAACCAAGACTTCTGTGCCATGCCCTGCCCATCTACCCTGGTCTCCAACTACCTCTGTGGAACAGCTCTAGCTCCATACAGTCCTTCTTATCTTCAAGACCCTTATGACTATTCCAGGTATGCACAGGCATCTGTTGGGTAACTGAACTGAGCACTCAGTGTTTTCCCATATTATCAGCTGTTGAGATTAACTAAAAAAAAAAAAAAAAAAAGAGAAGGAAAAATCCATGGCAATGTGTTAGTGTTTTTACCTCCAAATCTCCCCTAACTGGCTTAACTACTCTTTTAATTCCTCGTAATGCATCATCTTTTGCAGACTCTTAATGTCTGATATACTGAGTCAAGTTAAAAAAAGAAGAAAAAAGCATTTCATATTTTTTTTGCTCCTAAGATTTTTGGAGTGTTGAAATTCACTGTCTTTCCTGTGATACTGTTAACTGTTCCTAATAAATGCTCTTAATTGCTATCTTCAAATTGTTATTTCTGCTAAACTTTTCTTGGGGGTTGAAATACTACACTCAAATTTACCGTATGGTCTCACTAGTTTTTACCTTGCCCATCAGTAAGAATACAGAATATTCTGATACAGGATTTTCTTTTGTTTGGGCTTTTTAATACGATTCATTTGCCTTTTTTTGGACACCTTAACTTGATATGGGCTTTAAAAGCAAACAAAACAACCATCTGAATTTGAATCACAGTCAGAGGAAAGTGAAGTGAGATGATTATGCTCATAGTTAAAAATTGATTTTGTTTAATTACCATAAGCCACAAAAATGTTGTATTACCAGACAACTGTATATAATTTTGAGTCTGGTTTGTCTTCAAGAAATTTTTTTATCAATTTACAATTTCAGTAACCTGAGAAATGAGCAAAAAACCAGTAACAGTAGGTTTTGATGCAGTTATGGTAATATGCAACAATAGTAGCATATTTTCTAAGCCTCATTGTACTCTATATCTCACCAGCTTGTTAAAGGAATGATAGCAATAGGAAACATTAATGAACACTTAATTAAAATTAGATTTCAGTCTGTTTAACTGTAGTTAGTGAATAACATGACAAACTGACCTAGACTAACATTTCAAGACTCATTAAAAATAATTTTCAGAAACAGCATTAGCCTTCACTCTTGCTTATAAAAGATTCCATGTAATACACTGAAACCTGGCAGTCCTGGCTCCATCTTCCTGTAGGTGATTATTATGGATTCATTCAGACCATTGTATTCTTGTGATGGTTCTTCCATGGTACTAAGTTTTTTTCCTTTGTTCCAAGTCTCTGTTTTCATTATGCAGTGATTCATATTTGGAATCTTGTTTTTTGGTTTGATGACCCTTTTGGCTGTCCTGAATTATAGATTTTTCAAGGACTAAGTTTTTTGAATATCAGGAAAGTACCTTATTGGCGGTGATTGAATCCAGTTGTTACTGCTTGTCAGTTCTCCATTGACTTATGTCCTCAGAGAATGTTTTCAGCTACTTCTTCAAATTCATGCATGCATAGATATGTATCAGAAGTTATAAATGTTTGTCCACATCATTATCTTTTCTTACTCTAGTGCAGAAAGTCCTCAAAACGCATAAGATTTTATCTTTGATTTTTTTTTCTTCTTAAAGTTTCTTAAAGAACTTTTTCTTTATATCTAACCTGAACTTTCCCCAAGTTTGACCCCATTACCCCTTGCCCTGTTGCTGTAGAACCTGATGAATAGTCCTTCTCCAGCTTTGCTTTTGCATATTGTTTTCCTCACACACAGAATTTATTTTCACATCTAAAACTCTTTTATTCTTCCACACACATAGATAACATAATCACATATGATTATGACCTCAACTATTATATCTTTGTTATACTACTTTTTCTATTATCTATTTCTAGTGAAATCTAGATATGTAATTAGATAAAAGATCAGCTGGTCCTGGCTTTTAATAGTATATGATAGAAAACAGATGACATTTTTTTAAAAAATTCATTCTAATAGACAATACATGGCACAGAAGGACTGAGGAGAAAAGCTGCAAAGCGATAAAATGAGAATTAAACCTTGATCTGTGTCCTTCATTGTTGTCTTTCAACAGTGATTGCTATGAGTGTGATAAAGCAAATGCCAAATATATAAATTAGTATTTAGAATAAGGAAGCAGTGTGTATCCAAAGATGCATCTGCTAGCCTGAATGTATTTGTGAAAATATTTTGAAGAGTGCAGACAAAGAATTGAAAATGCTGTCTCTGACACTGTTTGTAAGTCTTATGAGGAGCAAATCACATCTGAATATCTCCAAACCACACTACCAGTTTGTGATAAAATAAAACAGATATTAAGTGCCTACAATAATTATTTTTAAACATAAAGCAGTAATTTGCAAACATTAAATATTTGTTTCCTAAAAATTCATAACAATTTCAGTCAAGCTACTGGCTTTCATGGAAGGAGCAACTGGCTGAGCTGTTGGTATGCAAAACATCATACCAGGAGTTAGGTGAGCCTTTTTTTACTGGTGACTACCAAAAGGCATGAGAAGATTGAAACAGTCATATCATGGAAGTAGATTCTGCATGTGAGTGTGAAAGCTAATAAGGAAGAGAAAGACATGTTCAAATATTTTCAAATTTCTTGTTACACATTTAAGAGCATAGAGGACATTGACACTACAGGCCCCATGACTATTTCAGTCCCACTGCAAATCACTAGCTGACAAATTCATTGGTTTGGAACCTGTGAAAGAGAGGCAGTTTGATAAAAACTCAGCTTAGTAACATATCTTCATTTAGATGGGTTGACAAGCAACAAAGCAAATTTTATGGCAAATAAGTTTAAGTCAGATGCAATCTCCTCCTCGTTTTTAGCACAGCTGGTATCCCTTAATTCCAGTCCTGTTTAAAGTGCCTGCTTATGATGGGGTTAACTGTTATTTCAAAGGTCAAGAGAGAGGACTTTACAGTGTTTTTTTTCTCTTGACATTTGTACTGGTGCTAGCTTAATAAAAATCCACTGCAAACTAGTTTGAGAGGAATTAATTTTAAACATTGCCAAAGGGGAATCATATATTTCTGGAAATTTCCAGTCTGAAATGGTCTCAGTTAAACAAAATGTCAAATTTTTCCCTTCAGTCTTGAGACAGGAAGTGCTTAAAAAGTATGAGAAAATTTACAGAAGTATAAGTTGCAACTAAAGAGAAAAAAGAGAAAATTCCTTCCAAAAAGAATGCCTTGATTTACAAAATGCTTAGTTAATAAGCAATATGAAAACCAGAGATATAATCCTTTTTTTTTTTCTTTTTTTTTTTTTTTTTTAAGTTCAACACTTACTCCCATTCTCTCACTTAAAAAACCCTAGAATTTTAAACAGGCAACTTTTTTTTAAACTGTTCACTCTTTAATCCAATTCACTTTGATTGTTACATGTAAGATAATAATCTTTCATATTAATAGGTATGTAATATTCTTTGTGCTTAAGAATCTTCCCCATGTTTCTGCAGTACAGTAAAAGAAACAGTCTTTGGATTACCTTAGCTTGGTCGATTTCTTTCGAAACTAGTAATGGCAAAACTCCAATTATCTTCAAAGAGAATTACCCTTAATCAGTTTCTCAGATTTGTCTCCGTCACTGAATCCAGATCATTGAAGTTTCACAATGAAGAGTGCCATCAGAATGGCTTGGTGCTGGTAAATGTCAAAAGGGGTGCTGGAGAAACAAGTTGATGTAAGACAAAGGATGTGATTACAGCTAGGCAATGGTGACGACCTAATGGCAAATATGGGAACAAGTTGGGAAAAGGAAACTCTGAAAAACTCAGGGAAAGTATAGAGTAGAACTGTATGTGACAAGTAGGAAAATAAAGGGAAAGGTGAGATGAGGGAATGACAGGGAAAAATATTAAAAAAAAGAAAAAAAGATGAGACTGTTGTATGTTGACTCGTAAAGGACATGGTTGTTTGTATGTATGGTTTTAGTGTATATAGGATTGAATTGGAAGTGGGAACTGATTACATAATTGAGACTTTAAGTAGGCAGACTATTAACAACTCAAATTAGATCAGCAACTATTTCCTTCAAGTTCTCCAGAAACATTATGTTTTACTTAAAAATTAAGTCTATTACTAAACATGTGATGCAGTTTTATACATTTTTAGTGGTATAAGCAATTGCATAGTTGAAATTAATTGGACATTTTAGATTTTTGTCTTGAATTTCTAGGCATCTGTGTCTTGTTGAAAGAACACATAAATTAGCTCTTTCTTTCCATATTTTAGGAAGCTCCCTGAGTTATCTTATCAAGCTTTGACTGTGGGTTGCTCAGATCTTGAGAGACTAAACTTATGTAGGATGTCAATGCCTTTTAAAAAAGCTAACAACTTAGGAGGTGTTTTTTTGTTTGTTTGGGGATTTTTTTAATAACTAGTCGTATTAATTAGTTTATATTCTAAAATCAAAGGTGAAGTCAATTAGAAAAAATAAAGTAGTCAAAGCCTTAATTGTGACCTATGCCATACTCATCTCCTTATTGGTTAATATATAACAAACTGATTGCATGTGGGTGTTTCAGTCTCAAATTTTGTTTATGCCACTAAATTTATAATTAACTTTTAGTAACGCTATGAAGGAGATTAATTTATGTTGATTTTTCTTATTTTTAGGAGACAAAATAAAAGTTAATTGTGAATGCCTGGTGTCTGTCACTGGAGGTACATGGACATCATGTTGTAGTTAAGACTTGCAGGAAAATTTTATATTTCTTCACTCAAAAAGGGTTGTGTGGCGGAAGATGTCACACATCCATAATTTGATTTTATACAAAATACTCACTCATGAAATTGCTATTAATATATTACGCAAATTATAATAGCACCCAATAAGGGCACATGCTGATAGGCACTGTACAAGCACATAATCATAGAATAGTTAGGGTTGGAAAGGACCTTAAGATCATCTAGTTCCAACCCCCCTGCCATAAGCAAGGACACCT
>JBCJKH010052726.1:18904-38962 GCA_039877255.1 Loriculus beryllinus | reverse complement strand
TGGTGAGGCACTGGAACGGATTGCCTAGGGAGGATGCAAATGCTCCATCCCTGGTGTTGTTCAAGGTCAGGTTGGACAGAGCCTTGGGTGACATGGTTTAGTGTGAAGTGTCCCTGTCCATGGCAGGGGGGTTGGAACTGGATGATCTTAAGATCCTTTCTAATCCTAACTCTTCTATGATTCTATTTGATGCAGCCAGAGACCTCCAGTATGTGGTCAAGACATTTACTCACACGATTTTTCATATATTTTTATGCTTTGGTATATTTTCGCAATATTTGGTGAGCAGGTACCAACTATAAGCTAACAGCTATGAATATTGCAATTGATAATACAGTTTCCTCCATAATAACTCTTTTGTATGTGGGCTTACAAAGAATATAAATGTTAACTTATTATAAAAATACATTTATAATTATATACATACATATGTGTACACACATACTTGCAAATAAGAATTTTTAACATGACTTTAAACTATGCATATGCAATAATTTCACTTTGATTTGAACACGTGTCACCTGTTTTTATTTTGACACCAGTAGCGGAATACCTCTATTTTGCTTTTGCTGCTTGGCTTTGCTGATGAAAGAACGTAGGTTAGTTTTTAAATAACTGTAATGGCTCAGATGTCACAGTGGTATACCACAGATCTGAATTTCAAGAGCCACTACAGTGTTGGGTGAACCATTCTTATTAGTAATTAATAGCAGGGCTATTACAAGCATCAGAGACTGCGCAAGAAAACCTCAAGAAGAGCTTTAATTTGGGCTTCTAAGCTAAACTCCTGACTGCAATCTCAGCAAATTCTGTGTTTGTAGAAATTAGTTTCATAACATCTTCCTTATTTTCTTTGGAAACCCTTCCTGAATTCTAAGTTATTCTTCTAACTCAAATATCTTTGGTTTATGTTTGCTTCTCTCTTTGTGATATTCAGATTACATCTTTCCATGGTGATCATCAGGTTTTTTTATTTTTCCTAATATTATTTTAGACTAACTGCAAATGCTCATCTGAGGAACTCAAAAGCCAACTTTGCCCAGATTGGTATAGATAAACAGACATTACTTTCCAGCTGTCTCCCATTTCTGTCCACACATGCTGATAAAACTGTTGTCTAGAACTTTAAAGACTAAAAGAAGACAAGGCAAAATAAAAGTAGTAGAAAGATGCACTATAAACCCCAAGAAAACTAGCACATGACAAATTGCATCTTTCCATTTGAAAGAATTAGTTTCCAACCACTGAAGTGCAATGTGATACCTATTTATCAAGTTCAGTTGTTTTCTTGTTGCAAAGCACAAACTTAATTACAGAGATCATTTACATATGGATGGCATTTGCTTAAGCAATATTTCTAATACTGTTTGCATAAATATTATTTATTTTTTTTTTAACCCCATCCTTTCAGAAAATAGGCAAACATAACACCACAAACACTGTTCTAGAAGATTAAAATGCAGCCTTTTACTTACCTAGGGAACTATGCCTGTAGAGTTTTCCATTAACTTAACAGTCTTCATCATTAAATAGCTTGAGCTGTTATTCTTTTGTCCCTGCTATTTGTATTCCAAAACTACTCCAGAACCTCACCACCTTCATGGTCAGAAAACTTGCTAATTTCCAGCCTAAATTTATTCACGGCTAAATTACACCTTTTTGTTCTTGTGCCAACATTGTCTGCTAAAGTAAATAGTTCTTTTCCTTGCCTACTGTTTACCACCCTATTGTGTTTTTAGAGACTAATTATTTCCTGTATCAGCTTTTGTTTCTGCTAGACTAAACAACCAAAAATTTTACAGCCTTGCTCTTAAAATGACTCCTCACTGGTAATCTCTGAAGTTCTTTTCTTTATCTGTTTCATCATCTATGAAGATGATGAAAAAAATCTGTGTTGGATCTCTCAGGTGCTTCCAGTAAAGGCGCAGATATTTTCCTCTGCTTTGCTAACAAATAGGTTAACTGCTTTGTCCTTAGATGGCATTTGCTTTTTCCTGGGTGTATCCCACAGGCAACTTAATAACCCTGTAGTCAGCTAATATGCATATCTAGATCCATCTCCTATATTGTTTACAACTGATATGCTCCTGTTTACAGCAGATTTTTTTAATTCATCCTTGAATGCATGTACCCACTGCCGACACTACATGTTTAAGAGTGAGTTTAGCAGTGTTTATTTCTAATGTGCTTTTCCTATTGGTAACCTGTTTTGGATATATTAATGCCAAAGATAATAAAAAAATAAGAATAATGTTGGGAGGCAAAGGAAGGTACCCAGCACACTGACAGCACCAGGCACAATGGATTAAGGGATAAGAAATTTTCACAAATGCTTCAGTGTAATATAATAGAACATAAAGGTTTGAGAGTGGTATGGTGTGTGCAGGATCTCAGAAAATTATTTTTTGGTCTCGTGTACTCACAGCAGCTTGAATATTGCATTTATTTGGGGGAAAAGTGCTTGGATGCATTAGAACAGGAGCTCCCAAAGACACTTACAGAATCTTTCAAGGTGGCATGGAAGGAGTGTGGGGGCACATGCAGCCCACACCACCTCCTCCCCATACAAGGTGGGGAAAAGTTTTCTGGGTTGCATTCGCTGCCCAAGGAGTCAAATGTCTTTCATGGTGAATATCTGAAGCTTAGCACACAGCTGGCTGCTACTGTGTCTACCACAGTAAGAGAAAAGAAAACAATGGTGGTATCTAAAGCAAATTAATTTGGAGAATCTCTGTATTAGAGTGCTTTGTAGTGGTAGTATTATTCACATAATTTCCTAGAAATCACACATTACTGTAGATTTGTTTCTTGTTTTTGCTTATTTTTTAAAAGTAAACAGTTATGAACTTGAGACTGAAGAGAGTCTGTACCTTTGAAACAGCAGTGCAATACTTTCTTCGCATGATTAACGCATCAATATTTCTAGAGTTGTTCACAGTAAAAAACTTTGATACTACCTGGTTGTAAAAGTTCCATTTAAGGGCCAGACATTTTGGAACATACAGTATATTATTCTTAGGTTTTAAAAGATATCGACATTTTCTGAAGCACGCTAAAGATTTTGGACTGCAAGTTCAACCACCTAGGGATTTAGAAACTTTGAATCCTTAAGAAAAGAATTGAAATTTCCTTATTTTGTCACTGAAACCGGCAATTTATGAAACATCTTTAGCTGCACAATTGTATAAAGGAGAAGACTGGTGTATTCCCACACTTACTAGCAAGAGCTTCACTATTTCTTAGAAAGATAAGCTAGGTTTCTGAGGGATTTTTTTTTTTTTTTTTTTTTGAAAGAGAAAGATTATGTAAAAATAATGTGACTTTTTTTTTTTTTAATGAGTGCTGGAATGAGAAAATATATTCAAAAGAGTTATCTGCTGGCGCATGCAGCTTTACAGAATTCTTGAAAACTCTTCTTGTCAGTTTTAAATTTGATGGAAATCTGCATATTGGGAAGGGAATCTGCATCTCTTCAGGATTACTTTAATAAGTTATTAAAAGGTAGTTTTATTTAATGTGCCCTCCTTGACTACTGCTGTATAATACCTTCTTTGATGTTGAAGTGGGGAAGCAAACATATTAACCTTTTGGTGCATTATTAGTAATGTTTAATATGTTGTATTCTGGTTAGGGCACCCCTGTGGAGCTGATAGCTGTGGACTAATGCCTGGTATCCTTAGCAGGTAAGGTCTGAATGTCTTTCAGTGGTAACATGATGAGTTTCACCAAAGGAGGAAGAAGTCTTGATATTTTTTATTTTGTTAAGCTGAGTTTGGAAGGCTTTGATTTTATAAATCCCAAGAATAGTGTCAAGTAAACCTAGCTTATTCAAATAGCTGTTTCAAAAAGTAAATGAATTGATATTTCTGTCAGAAGAGTTTATTTTTCTTGACCCATAATTCACTATCTTTTTAAAAATATCTGAGATGTGTTCAGACACCAGAACCTTGTACGCCTCCACTGCAGCAGGGTGTAACCAAATGATCATTTTGATTGGACAAAATTAATTTCAAAGTAGTTCTTTCCCCTAAATTACCTCTTTCTTTTTTGCTGTTGCAGTTAGTAAAAGTATCTGTCAAACTGGGACAAAGCTCTGTCATTAGTCTCTATCCTTTAGACTTCTTGTGTTCCTGAAGGAAGCGGATTTGCAAAATGCCTTACAATGAGAAACATGTCACAGACAGTAAAACGTGTAGTGTATGGTAATATTATCCTGCTGATTTTAATCTGATAGAGGTGTTAGGCTAATTAAGAAAGAATTAAACTACGCATGACAGATACCAGTCATATTGCTTAATATACTGCTGAAGGATACACAGAACCACAGGGGTGATGAAAACATTGCAAGAACATATAAGAAGAGAGAGAAAACACAATTGCTGCATGCAAGTAAAGGGTATTTTGCAGGTAAACATAGTATACTTGTTTGACAAGATGTTCTTTTCCTCAGTATAATTTTGCCATTAATACAGATTCTATACAGAAAATAGTTGTTAAGTAATTAAAAATAGCTTGTGGGGGGTTGTGTCAGTGAAGAGCATGGAATCAACTTTTTCATTTTTCTCTTAATATAAAATAATCATTTTTCCTTTTGTGCAGTATCTTCTGGTGTTATTTTAAAATCAAAATCAGTGATATTTTTCCAAGCTAAGAAAATTAATTTTTCTGTGAGAAGCTGGCTCATCAATAAGTTAATATAAGCCACTGTTTGGCATCTATATGGAGAAGCATCCAGGAAATATTTTCTCCATAAAAAAGAGATGTATTTTTTTCTCACTTGCTTTCCATTTCTTGCTTTGGTTTCCTTTCCATTAAATCTGACTCAGGGAAAAATAGTTCTATTGCTTCCTAAAAGAAGATTTATTAGTATGGAAACAGAGAATAAGTTGTGTCAATGCATACAAATTTTTTATCATCTCCATAGTTTCCTACTGTTTCTTTCTCTTTATACAGTCAAGTCATATAAAGCTGTTAGACCATGTAATTAGATACCTCAGTATCTAATGAGATTAATCTGTTTAAGAGAAGAAGCTTATGATTTAGGTACAGGAGAAGGATATGGTAAATTTCAATTTCACACTGTAAGGAGTTCCATGTTGATTCAAGAGCAAAAGTGGAAAAATTCCATTCTGGGAATTAGGGATGTGCATCAGCATAGACTCTGCTGTGCATGCAGGCTAACACAAGAAACGTGGCACCTGTTCAGGAAGCTAGGGATCAGGTCAGGAAAGCTAAGGCCCAGTTAGAATTGAGTCTAGCCAAGGACGTAAAAAATCTTGGAGCAGATTCTCCTGGAAAGCATGCTGAGGCACACAAAAAACCCCTGAGGTGCTTGGTGACAGTCAGCATGGCTTCACTAAGGGGAAGTCCTGCCTGACCAATTTGGTGGCCTTCTATGATGGGGCTATGGAACTGATGGACAGGGGTAAAGCAGCTGACATCATCTACCTGGACTTGTGCAAAGTGTTTGACACTGTCCCACACGACATCCTTGTCTCTAAATTGGAGAGACATCAATTTGATAGGTGGACCACTCGGTGGATAAAGAACTGGCTGGGTGGCCACATGCAGAGAGTTGTGTTCAATAGATCAACATAAAATTGAAGATCAGTAACAAGTGGTGTCCCTCAGAGCTTGGTAGTGAGACCGATCCTGTTCAACATCTTAGTTGGCAATATGGGCAGTGGAATTTAGTGTGTCCTCAGCAAGTTTGCCAACGACACTAAGCTGTGTGGTTCAGCTGATATGTTGGAGGGAAGGAATGCCATCCAGAGTGACCTTGTCACACCTGAAAGGAGAGCTAATGCCAATGAAGACCGCATAGCAGCCTTTCAGTATCTGAATGGGGCCTATAAGGATGCTGGAGAGGGGCTCTTCATCAGGGACTGTAGCGACAGGACAAGGGGTAATGTGTTTAAACTTAACCAGTGGAAGTTCATATTAGATATAAGGAAGAAGTTCTTTACTGTGAGGGTGGTGAGGCACTGGAACAGGCTGCCCAAAGAAATGGTAAATACCCCATTCCTGGCAATGTTCAAGGCCAGGCTGGACAGAGCCTTGGGTGACATGGTCTAGTGTGAGGTGTTCCTGCCCATGGCAGGGGGAGTGGAACTTGATGCTTGATGACCTTAAGGTCCTTTCCAGTACTAACCATTAAAAGAAAAGAAAAGATCAATTCCTCCCTTACTCCTTATATAAGTATATGAGATATCTGCAAAATGATAAAGTTAAAAGAGAGATAAGGCTGTTCATATTCTGTGCTTGAATTGTATGTGGGTTATTCCAGTTTCAGGTGTGTGGTCTAAGCTTCAGGTGATGGGAGTGGTTCCCATCCCTCTTCAGCATGTTTTTTGAAGTTTTACTTTTTCTTCTTTTTTCATCTTCGTCCCGGCATATTCCTCTGCTTTCTCATGAATGGTGTCACTAATAGAGATTAATCAGAAGTCTCAGCAGGGCTGTTTTCATTTTGCTACCATAGTATATATTTACCCTGGGTTACCATGCTTTCTTTTGTATTGCATATTTTCCTTCCTATCTGAGCTTCAGCTGAACAGTTTGTTTTAAAAACACTATCAAAAACAAGAGAGAAGAAAAAAAAATATCCTTACAAATCACTTGCAAGTTCACCTCCAAATTGGAAGTTGCTCCTTCCTTTTTCCAGTCCTGTGACTTTATTTTCAGCTTTGTTGAGCCTCTGTGTCACTTCCAGACTCCTGCAAATAGATCACTATAAATAAGAATAGACTCTTAGAGGCTTTCAGTGTGAGTATCCAGGTTGAAATTCCTTTTAACAAATTTAATCAGTTAAAAAAAAAAAAACCACAACACTCTTCCAAACCATTCTGCCTTCAGTGGCAGCACAAAATCCCAGGTGCTCAAACAAAAAGAAAATGGCAAATTCACTTATTACTTTAAAGTAAAAAATGTTAACAGAAAGGATATTTCTAAAGCAATGCGTGAGTACCATACACATGAACACTGATATATATTCCCTTAAAATCATCTAGCAGGAAAATAAAATATCTATTTGCATTTTACTCTTGCACACAGGTTTATCAAGGTAATATATGTATCTTTCTGTATGCTGAGCCATTGTTTTGTCTCTGCCTCAGCCTGCCCAAAATGTATAGATATTGACTGTTGAATGTACAGCCCATGGTGTATTATTGCTTACTGAAAGCACAATACTGCATGACCTTGTTTTTTCTGTTAATTGTATTTTTCCCTACTAGGAAAGTAAGTTTACTCATTCTGAATCATGCCAAACCACATAATCTGGAAAGGAATATTGTGGCTCTACTTGGAAAGTACTAACTGGGCTCCAGCCATCACTGGGAAAGCTGTATAGTCTTTTATTATTTTAACTGGCCGAATGCCCTTTGTTACCACATTAACAGTCTCCCTGTGGTGCCCGTAACTTTGATATTATTTTCACTTTTACGCTAAATTTGACCAGATGAAAGACACAAACCCTCCAATTTTGAAATAAAAAAATTAGCATGTTTTGTTAATCCAGTATTTCAGAGGGAAAGCCCTGAAAATGATAACCTATGTCTGCTGGCCAAAGTTTTTGTTCAGTAAACCCGTCATGCCAGCTGTTCTCATTGGCAAGAGGAAAGATAATATTTTGGTGTCTTTAATTTCTCCTTTTTAGAGCAGAAGTTCTGCTTGTGTCATCATTTAAATCATGCCTGCTAACATCGGTTTGGCACACAAGGCCGCACTTTATAAAGACCTCAGTTTGGATGGTATCACTGCAATGTTGCAATAAAGCTATTTTAGACTATTAAATACAACTTAAGTCACTTATTGACTATAAACTATTGCAGGTGCTCTGGTCTGTGCCGCTGAAGAACTGCTTTGACAGTCCTAAAGACATTAAAGCAGATGCATAGGTACTTTCTAGTCTGATGTCACTGGGAGCTAAATATGCAAAATACCTCAAAAGACTGGGCTCTCACTTGCATGCCTTTGGTCCTCATCTCATGTAGACTGGACAAGGATCAGCAACTTTGGTAACTTAGGTCCAGTACTTAACAAACAAGAAGGATGGACAGACAGGCACAGTGGCATTTCTAAGAGACAAAAAGCAGTCACCCAAAGCTTTAGGCTAAGACAGATGCACTTCCCACACTGAGACTATCCGATTCAAAACATGTACAGGAAATGTTCTCTCTCCAGCTTGGTCTTTGACAGCAAGCTTTAGTTTCTATTGAAACAGAAAGGTTGTTCTCACCATGCTTAGGAACGTTTAAGAATGCCTTTCTCTATTTCCAGGCAACCTGAAGCCTGAGTGGTTCCAGGCACATTGGATTCCCACACCTTGGCAGCGGATTATTTCTACCTATCTTCTGGAGCACCTCAGCACTAAAGACTTATAAGGAAAATGAAAAAAAAAATCTTGATCCTGCAACAATTTTTTTTTGATACCTTGAAAGTTTCATGGATTTCCTGAAGTCCTCAAGGGGCAAGACAAGCAAATTGATCAGGATAAAGCTGGGTTTCAAGTCTTTGCTTGTCTAGATATAAAGCCTCTTCACTAAAATGGAGCATGGGAGAAGAAAGAAAAGTATTTTAAAACAAGAATTTCACTTATTTGTACATTACTGCAATTACACTACTGTTTTAAATTCTCGGAGGTTGAGGATGCTTGTGACCTCCTCAGTATGTTTCATAAGAGGGACAGTATGACCTTGCTCTTCCCCAAAACAGAGCTGAGCCCTTCTATTAACCCTGTCTTTAGGCAATGGCTCCTTTATAACCCTCTACTCACGCTTGTCAGTGTAGGGCACATTTGAAGGAAAATGGGGATTGTTCCTGTATTTTGCCTACTTACTGCTATTTTAACAGCTTGATATAAGAGCAGATAACAAAGGAGATGTTGCATTTTGTTAGCCCTGCTCAACAAACACACAAATATCATAATTATTCCAGGATACTTGTTTGCTTTTAAATATATTTTTCCTAGCATCTACAACGTGTAAATTTAGAAAAAAAGTACTTTTTCAAGTTTTAATTTCCTCTGGAAGCATATAAAATTCATTGCTTTTTCATTTCCTTCAGGTCAGCTCTCATCACTACAAAAAGATACAGCTAAAAGTACACATCTTTTGGCTAAAGTTTTCTTGCCTGCTGAACTGCCAGAGCTTTTCAGAGTACATTTCAGGTAAGGTAAATCCATTAATGAAGTGCAGAAGCACTAGGAAAATATATTTTAAAATGACAAATACTTTTTGGCAGCACTCTCACAAGTTACTTCCCTGAATTTGGATTCTTTTTCAGTTAGCATGCCTTACACAACAGCCTGCCCAGTTCCCATATGTCTCTAGGTAATTATTAATATGTACTGCAGTTTTACAGAAGAGTTCTGGGAGGTACTTGTCCCAGGGAGCTTGGTCAGAGAGAAACTGTAAACCCAGGCCTCTCTGGAAGGCCAGCATTCCTTTGCTCCTCATCTAAACTGCTGCAGTGGGTGGCTGAGCACCCCATGCAATGTTGTCCCACACAACATTGGCAGTTGCTGGGGCATCACTAGGTGATGAATTAGTCTCTGCCCTGTGGGTTAGTAACTGACACTCACCAGCTGCTAGCTGTGTGGACGAACTTGAACACCTTCCCCTTATCTCAGAAAAGACAAATAGCTTAAATTGTATATCAATTATACCAATAAACAAACGTCATGCACGAAGAGAAAAAGTAACATTTTCCAGGTTTAAACTTTGTTCAGAACAACTTGAAAAACGCAGACAATCTCATCATCTTAAATGAAAGGAAAACTACTTGAGGAAAACAAAAAACCATTCACAGCCACAGAATTTGAAACAGGCCAGGAAAGCCATCTCACCTGTCATTTGAGCCTTTCTGTATCAAACAGCTATGTTAACAGTAACTGTAAGGAAATTAGATTTATGCATACATGAGCAATAAATATATATATATATATATATATAATCAACCCAATAAAACCTACATGAAATCCACTATGGTATTAATCAAGTTTAAGAAAAGGAAAGTGGAAGCCTGTAAAAGAAGTATCAAAAGTGACAACCCCAAGAGGAAGATACTTCCAAGAAGACTAAAGGCTCAGTGTAAATAGTTCAGAAAATGCTGCCACGGTTAAAGAGAGGAAGTGTATTTAAAAAGATTACATCCCTCAAGAAGCTGTAGGTGAAAATAGGACATAAACCATAAACACATCATATGCCCAAAGAGACATTAATGGCCATCAACAACTTGTAGTTAAGCCTTTTCTGTATAAGCAGGACACCTGTCAAAGAGTTAGCAGGAGCTAACAGGAAATGGAAAGCAGTGAACAAGGATGAATTGAATCATTAGCTGATTCAAAACAAACCGGAAGTGTTTCTTCATAGAGCATGTTGGTAACTTTGAATTGCCTTGCTACAAAATGCTGTGGTTTACAGAATTTGACCAGAGTTAAAAATATCTTGGGCAATCTCATCCATTAGGAGCTATTAAATAGAGAGACTCTACCTCTTGACTTTGGAAGTAATAGGAGTAGAAGCTGGGAATAGAAGGCAGGTAGCTATCATTACACACTTGTTATTTTATAATAATCTTTAGCAATCATCCTCCACTTTTCACCACTTTTCCTCACTTTTGGAGCCAGGATGCTGGGCTAGATGAATCTTTTTTAGCCTGAGCTGAGACAGCCTTTCTTACCATCCTACTTTTGAGAGTTTTCTGTGGATTCATTTGGTACAACCTGAACAACAAGAGTCAGATAAAGGACTCCAAACAGAATTAAAACTGAAAATACTAAGAAGCAGTAAGTAAGCAAGGCCAGCAAGTATAGAAAGAAAAGATAAAGCAGAATTAAACTTGCATAGAAAAGTATTTAACTCTTAAAGTAAAAAGTGGCACCATACATGAAATGACAGAAAGTAACTGTTCATTCCCATGAAAGGAAAAAATACTCTCTTCCTCCCAGCAGGTGAAATGACAAGAAAATTGGAATTGTCCTTAAAGTGAAAAAAGTTACAGAAGGTTTATTCTCAGAACAAATCTATATCAACACAGTTAAAAGAACCCTCAAGGGCTCTGCAAGTGGACAAATGTGCATGCATAGATAGAAAATAAAGCATTACTATACAGAAGTGCAAAAATCACAGAAACCATTATTTTTTACTTTTTTTATTTTAACTAACTGAAGGAATCCCTACATAACTCATATGAAAATGGTCTTGGTCATGTTAGTCCTCTGTCATGAAAAATGATTGAATATAAAATGGTCTTTCATATTCAATCTGTAATTGAAATCCTCACACAGCATAAACTGCTCAGGATTGACTGACTTCCACAGAACTATGACAAGTCACAGCAGCTAAGTGTCCATTCCCAGCGTGTACCCTGTTGTCTGACACAGCAAAGTCATAAATCTTGTCTTTATGAAATCAGTTTTCAATGAGCTAATTGCACTTATTAACTGATCATTTACTGAGATTCTTATACACCAACCTCTACTAGCAGAAGGGAAGGCGAAGAGGCAAGCAATTATACAGAGCCTACAGTCTTCCTTTCTACAGCCCTTTGCGTAAAGGGGGCCTCCTAAGACCTACACAATAAAGCAATAAAGTAGGACAATGCAGCTGTGGGATCTGCAGCTTTTGTTTTCATGTATAGCAGTACACTATTCAGCCACCACTTGAGCCTGAAGTAACCTAAAACCTCTCTGAACCAAAGCTGGAAAGGGAGCTCCCACTACCAGCACCTATGAATGGACATCATAAAGCCTTGTTGTCAACCCCCTCCATAGTGAAGTGGTGGAGGATTTATTCACAGTTAAATCCAGCTGTTTTATAAATTGATCATTATCATAAAATTATCTCAGCCAACAGCCAACAGCAAAGATAGGACTGAGCTGCTCTCCAGAGATTTTCTCTCTCAAGTATCTTCAGAGATACTTCCACCTGACAAACTACGCCAGTGACAGGAAGCTCTCATGAGATTCACTGTTTATTTCAAAGTAACCAGCCCTCAGACTCATCATAATTTTAGAGTCCCTTAAGAAATTAATCCTTTAATTGTCATTTTTGGTTTATCCAAGAATTTGCAACTTCTGAATGAATTCCTTGGCCAAATTCAGGAATCTCATTAATTTCAACCCCCATGTTTTTGCTTCTTTCAACTTCCGCTAGCAAAAATTCTCACAGTGCTCTTTCCCAAGAAGGACTGAAACCTGTTTTCCCATTTTTCCCATACACTCAAGAAAATATCCCCAACCATACATGCTTCTTCTATATTTCTTCCCAGTGAAACGCCTTCACTCTAACTTCTAGGTAAAAAACCTGCATAATTTAAACTTCATAATTTATAGGAAAAGTTTTGCTTTGAAATCAAATGCAGATATTTTTTGCATTGTTAACCACTGAAGCAGAACTATAGTCATTCAGCAGACATCATAACTTGAAGTTAACCAGTATTTTTTTATCAATTTTTATGCTTTAGCTGTATGCTAGAGAAAATTTTTCCATTGCAATGCAATTACCTAATGAACCATAGTTAACATACTAGGCTGCTTGCTGTGTCACCTTGAAAAAAAATACAAAAGGTATTTCATCATTGTATGAAGAAGATATTTAAACATGCAAATGTTTCCTGTTGCTAGGAGTTTCAAGGAATGACTTCTTTAAGCACTTATCTATAGAACATCTTAATTAAACAGCCCTGCTAAAAGGAGGAGAAAACATTTTGTATTAATTTAGTCATTAAACGGAATCAGGAACAGTTGCTAAAATAATAGATCCCGATTATTCATTACCATTATGCTTTACCTGTTGGAATAGATATGCTGATAAGAATCATACCAGAACTATAGCTGCTAATGAATGATTAAAGGCTAGCAGATGTAAAGGGAAAGTAGAACAACAATACCTCATTCGGGTTTTTTTGGTGGATGCTTATGTGGTTCTTCTTCTTTCTGTCTTCAGATCTCTATAATATAATGGACTGAAGTAGGACTGGATTTGGACTCTTTCCCATCTTGTGGAAAGCTCGCTTTCTTGGACTGTGGCAAAAATAATAAAAAAATTAATCAAAATCTTGACAAAGTTTATGAACTAAAAGTAATAATGTCAAAAATGTAATTAGAAATATTTTGTTTAGGTGATCTTTAAAACATTTCAGCTGTAGTAGAATTAGTTTATGTTTTGTAACTAAAATCCATTTAACAGAAAGTATCAAAATCCTGTTTTATCAAATTTAATTTTTCAGGGCCTTGAAATCTGATTTGACTTATTTCCTGCAAAGTTTTGGCTTAGAAAAATGAAGGCATTTTTGGATCAAACTAATTTTGTCAAAAATCTTCAAGTCAGCTTTGCTGTCCATCGTAGTCCATAGAAATATAAGAGGAAACTTCTGGTATATGCAATAGCTTAATCAGCTGGAACTCAAATAACATTCAGACATGTATCTAACTGATCCCCAGATGACTAGGACATCTGTGGCCCATATGCTGGTTAAAAAGAGAGGGCTTAAAATTTAATTAGACAAGAGAAAGAAACAGAGCTTGCTTTTTTAAAAATTGTAATTCAATATTTTTTTCACTTTATCTATTTAAACCCTTTATTTTCACCTAATC
This sequence comes from Loriculus beryllinus, assembly GCA_039877255.1. Classification (NCBI taxonomy): domain Eukaryota; kingdom Metazoa; phylum Chordata; class Aves; order Psittaciformes; family Psittacidae; genus Loriculus; species Loriculus beryllinus. Next base: position 25,365 of record JBCJKH010052726.1, on the reverse strand, counting down.
CACAGATAGCTCTGCAACTGCTTACAAGCTTTGTCATGAACTACCTAAATTCACCTAGAATTTTGTTTTATTTGCATCTCAAGAATTTAGGTCACAGAGAAACCATCTTGAGAACCCAGGAGATGAATAAAACCATCATGGACAAACACACATGCTTGACTGCATGGGAAATTAGCATGCAGCCATTTGTAGCACAGATGAATACTGACAAATAGTGACACCAAATCAGTGACTTTCAGACTACATCAGCCTGCAGGCCCTAGTTTTCTTTTTCTTCCTAGTGGAAATGCAGAGCTCTATGTAGCAAATCAAGGCTCCCTGACTCTTCAAAGGTAAATTTTCACAGACCTCATATAAAAAGCTCACAGACCTCCAGGATCCATGGACTACATGTGGAAAGCACCAACAGCACTGATGTTCTAGACTTATTCCCACATAAACTCTTTTTAGTGCACAAAAACTGTGAAGTACCTTTACATGGCTTTAAAAAAACCCATGGTTTTCAAGTTCAACTTGAAAACTCAAGTTCAAATTTCTAGTTACAAACATAGATGCGTCTTTCTAAGTGACTTGTGCAGGTGGCAACAGGAGATCTACAGACTATCATTAGAATGCTGATGGATTACATAGTCCCCTAGTCCTGTCTTTTCTGGTTCTAATTCAGGGCATTTTGCCAAACAGTTTGAGAAAATTTCCCTCCTGCTCAGTGAAGAATTGTGCTTGTCGTACAAAACAGAAACATTCCTACATTTCTTGGGCATAATGAAGTGCTCACGGTACCAGCAGAGGCTTTGACTTTATACATAAGCCTTATTAGGATTTAGTTACCTTTTAAGGTGGTAGGAAAGCAAGGATAGAGCGTGAAGTGCTCTGCCAGAGGAGGTTTATCAAACCCTACAGTGGCAGTTCAGGGGATTCCCAGCCTCAGCTGGCTGCCTTTTGCAGAGGATGATGCCAGTCCTCAGCTCCTCACATTGCTCTCCTGACTGCATAATGTGTACAAACGCAGTTGGATCTCCTTATGAGACCCTTGTATGAAAAGCAAAAGGAAAATTCAGTGCTTGGAAAAGATCACCTCCCTGCTTGCAGGGAGCAGGCAGTTGGTTTCCTCTAGCAAATCTAGCCACAGTCATCTCTGCACTGAACTGGTTCTGAGAGTTGGCTTAGATTAAAAATAATCAGAGCTCTTCTGGAGGTGTGGAGGGGCAGGGTTTGCATCCAGGTTGTTGCAAGGCCTCATAAACAATTTTACAACTGAAGGAGGGCATAGGCTGGGAGTGAGCAGATGGGGGCTGTTAAGGTGGTACTGTTAGTGAATGGCACTGTTTCCCGTAATTTTTACTGAAACAGGGCTTGAGTGTTTGGATAATCAGCCATGACATCTGAGATATGGGAGTGGTACCAAGCAGATGGGCAAATACCTGCTGAAAGTGCTCTAGCTCGTGTCACTGAAAAGGACATCTGTCTCTGCTCTCAAACCGGGTGTCTCAGTGACCCTACTGCAGCTGGGCAGCAAGAACGCTTCTGTTATGCACTGGTGTTTTCCAGAAGCCTGTGCTCTGAGTGGTATTTTGAATTAATTTTCACAAGGCAGCCAAAACCAGTGCTAGAGTCAGATGTGCTGAATATCAAGCCTTTGTTGCATCACAAGGAATTACCACAGCTCCTCAGACAAACAGTTACAAAAACATTTTTTAAGATGCCAAAAGCAGCACCCTTTTCCCTTAGCCTTGCTCACCAAAATAATTTCATCTGAAACTTTTCACTCTGAGGCACACAATAGTTTTGGAGATTTCAGCCCCCAGAATGAAAGTTTAGCACAGTTAATCTGAAAGTTGAATTCCTGAAGGCAAATGCTGGACACCTGTGGCTACCTTCTCATTTAGCCTAAAATGCTACCATGTCTCTCCTTTCCCCTTTTATTGTACCAAACCCCAGACCGCTGTATTTTGTTTCAGTATCACTTGGGCCAGCATCCAACACTAAAAGCGTATAGAAATTACTAATATAAAAAGGCCGAATAAAACACATTTTAAAAATCAACCAGAAGTAAACCATTACTTAAGAATAATTGTTTTGTTTGCTTGTCATTAGACATCTGTTCATAGATATTGCAAACGTTCCACTTTGTGTCTGGGTTTAATAGTAACAACTTTGCACGGGTGCCTTCTCTTTCCTTATTGTTTTCACTTGGTTTCTAGGGCAAACAATTTTTTTTTCAGCCCTTTAATAAATGAAAGCTGTTATAGAGCTGGAAGTAAATAGCTGCATAGTATGGAAACTTAAATCCATCAAGCCTCAGAAAGTATCAAAGGTCACTATACGCACAGTATCAAACTCTTTCTCGCTCCCTTTCCCCTGATAATCCCCAGGACCTCTCTGCAGTGACTGAGTAGAATCCAGGGCAACACTTGACCTGAAAAATGTGGAGCTAGCCCTCCTCTTCCTCCCCTCTCCCTGTCATCTGCTAACATTTCCAGACAACAAATGGCATACTGAATCTGAACTGTTTGTTTTGCTTGGAATGCCATCTGCATAGTAGCAGCTGGGGTGGAAGGGAAGGCATGGAATCGAATGAACAGTGATAAATATAGACAGTAGACAAAATTAGGAGAAGTTCTGCTGCTTTCCAGTGTTCTGGATCTTTGCATGCTTCCATCAAGTGGATACAGTTTTTTTTAAACTGGTGTTTGAACATCTGGATTATTTAGCAACACAGCCAATTCAAAACATTTGAACACAGATGTCAAACAAGCCAGTTTGGGCAAAATGCTGAGACTACTGAAAATACTGAAGTAATTTATGGTTGTATTCCATTATTGACATCTTACAGTATATTGGAACTAGCAAGGGGGCAAAAAAGAGGATGAGAGTAAGTATTGTCAAAAAATGTCAGAAATCATCCAAAATGAAAAGTCAGTGAAGATCTGAAGACAATGTTTCTTGCAAACCCAAGATAAAAATCAATGTCCAGATCATCGGCAACTGAACCTGAATTCTACGAAAGAATTGTTGGCATAACATTTTAATTTCACATTGCTAATCAAAAGGATCACTTATGCTTGAATCATCCCTTTTCACTGTATTACAAAAAGGATAATTAAAACACCATCTGTAAATAAGATGATATCAGAGAAAACCTCAGAAACTGAAATTTTGCTCATATCTAACAACCTCTTATTTACACAGAATGACAGCAGGGTAAGGTAGAAAGGGACCTCTGGAGACCATCAGGTCCAACCCCCTCCTCAAAGCAGGGTCTGCAAAGCAGGTTACTCAGGCCATGATCAGCTGTGCTCTTAAATACCTCCAAAGACATGGATTCCACAACCTCTCTGGGCAACATGTTCCAGTGTTTGACGAAGCTCATGGGAGAAAAAAAAGTTCCTTCTTCTGTTTAAATGGAATTTCCTTTGTTTATGCCTATCATCTCTTATCCCTTCCCTGGATACCAGTGAGAAGAGCCTGGCTCTCTTCTCTGCTCCCTCCTATTACTTATTTATACAAATGGATAAGATCCCTAAGCCTTTCCTCCCTTCCCCCCCCCCCCTTCTTTTTTCTTTCCCAAGGATAATGTATTAATATATATTAGCAAAACAATAATAACATATTTTAAAGTATGTTTACGTACCTTGGAAGCATGTCAGAATCATCTTCTCTGATTTGTCCATAGTTTTCACATTGAATACAGCTCCCGAGATACTTTTTAGCCAAGTGCTGTTATTATTAGGAGTTTCATCAGCTGCAGAAGGAGACCTTACTTCAGCAATGTTGTATACTTTCAAGTTTTACCTAGGCAAGTCATATGGTAAGACATTCTCTTCTTCCCATAAGTGTTTAATCAGAATAGACACACATTTCAACCTTTTTTATCTCACTCTTGGGGTTTTTCTAAAGTTCATTAAATTTAAGATTAATCAATAGCAAAAATCGAGCTCAGACCTCACGCAAGTCTACAGCTGCACTACACCTGAAGGAACTAAACTACACAGAAGCCTTTAATGAACTTTAATTTATGGAAGCTGGATTTACATCCCTAATTTGATTTGTCTTAACTTTCTTGGCTGTTCTTATTTAGAAGTGCCTGGAAATAAAGGCTGCATGTTCAGTGCTGCAATTCTCCATATGTAAGACCTCAAGAGAAGGAATGGATATATCAGACTGGTATACAAACTTAGGTGATGTTGGTCCACTTTAACAAAATCTGTGTAATCAGAAGTATAAAACTGCATACACTTGACATGTCAGTTATAATAAGTTTGTCACTATCTTCTCTTCTGATTTTCTAAAACGAAGTTCTATGTTGCAGTAATATTAGCCTGTAGTGCAAGATAAGACTTCCTCGGTCTTAATGCATAAACATCTTATATCTTCATTTAAGCATTACATCTTTCAAAGATGATACCCCATGCTGATAAACAGGTTTCTTAACAGACAGCATGAAGTTAATCTCATCAGCAGTACATATCTAAGCTGGGTGTGGAGAACCACACAGTAGCTACCCCTACAAAGTTGCAGTTCCATGCCTCCCTTCAGGTGACTTACCTGGTAGGTGATAAGCTAGCTCCCTCCTCCCTTCTGGTAGACTTGTCTCATCTTCATCTTTGCATCATCTTTGACACTGTTGAGACATTTCTGCATGGTCGCCTAACAGAAAACCACCACGTCTCTCCCTGCTGGATCAGATGCCTGCTGGCTTAGCACACTGGAACAGTTCAGTGACCAGGGTCAGCCAGCAGTGAGCCAAGCCACAGTATCAAGACATGACTGTCTTTGCACTCTGGATGATAACTCTGAAATATTCCAGGGTTATTGGGAAAATGAGCAGGAAGTGTCTTGCTTCAAAAATGGGTCCCAAATGCCTGGAAAACATGGAAACAAGAAGATAACATGCTAACAAATTAGCTAACTGTAAGCATTTGTCAGTTTATAAATACTCTGCCGTGTTAGAGCAATTTCAAAGGAACTGTTTATTTGAAATACAAGCCACAGATAGCTTTTTATGTAAGTTTTGGAGGCTCATTTCTGAGAGCAAATCATATTTCCAGAATATTCTAAATATATACTATTGTGTATAATTCTCCTCTACAGTGTACCTGCTGGATGGGTAAACGAAGGTGAGCTAACATACATCACATAAAAATGAAGAATAACCAACACTGCCAGTCTTCTATGGAAGATACATAACAACCATTCAGCTAATTCCTGTGGGCTCAATTCCTGGCCTTGGTGGAGCAATTTTCTTTGTCCTTTGCAGTTTACATTAAAATCTTCCAATTTGATTAATAACACCTTTGAATTTTTCTTGAAGAAGAACCTGGAACTACAGGTCATCTGAAATAAAATGTTTTCCACCACCTGCAGCAAGCAGTTCACAGAACAGGAAATAAAGCGCAAGCTTTATTCCCTTAAAATAATTAAATTGCATTATTTTGCATAAATTTGTACAAAATTCTTAAGGTCTCAAGTAAGCGTCTGAATTCCATTTAAATAAAATTAACCCCAACTGTATTCTTAGTCTCATAATTTTTCATATATCTTGAGATTTAAGACCCCTCTCCATTGAAAAGTTCAAATACACTCATAAGAAATTAAAGTTTATTGTCCTATTTAAGGTTATGTGAGAAAATGAAGAAGATACATGACTCGATGTGTAACTAAGAGAGAACCATTTGTGTGAACTGGTTCATATTCTTCAACAATTCATATAGTTCATACACTCCCAATTATGCAAATAGAGTCAACGCAATCAGGATCAGATCTTGATAATCCAAGGTCATATACATCACATCAGATATCTTCAGCAGACACTTCACAAACTCCACAGTCACCTTCAATACCATAATTTCAAATTTGCATCAGAGAGCACATGACAAAGCAACAGTACTATGTGTATCCTAGTTTTCTTGAACTCTTTCTTACACAAAAGCTTTGGTACTCAGCAAGCACTTTCACATACGTTGGGATTTGTGGACTTTCATTTTCTTAAGCGACAGGCAATATGCATTTGTTTTGTTCTTAAAGAAATACCTGCCAAATCAGAAATGGAGCAATGGTTGAGCTGGGTAAGTAGTTTAATCAATGAGTGGATTTGGTAACAAGAACGATACAAAAATGGCTACAGAGATTTTTGTGGAGATCCCAATGGACTTTGGAAGTGTCTCCTCTCCTGGAATAAGCTCTGGTAGATGGTCCAGTTTCCACCTCAACTACCTGTATTTCTTACTTACCCCAAAACACTAAAATCCCAAACCAACAACAACAACAACAAAAAAAAAAAAACCACCAGCAAGATAAACCACAGCCCTTCTTGCCATGAGAAAGATCTTGGTGACAACATCATTTTCCTGGAAGAAAATCTGCAACAGCTCAGGATTTTCATAAGTATTTTGGATTTCTGGGAAAGGAGCAAAGCTGGTGGGTTTGTTATGATTATAAGGACACCAGAGCAGGAATGCTGA
>JBCJKH010052726.1:0-16795 GCA_039877255.1 Loriculus beryllinus | reverse complement strand
AGCCCTGTCCGTCCTGGCCTTGAACCTGCCAGGGGTTGGGCAGCCTGTGCCAATGCCTCACCACCCTCATAGCATCTTTTCTTAGTATCTGATCTAAATCTCCCCTCTTTCAGGTTAAAGCCATTCCTCCTTGTCTTGTCACTACCTGCCCTTATTAATGTCCTTCTCCAGGTTTCTTGTAGGCCCCCTTTAGGTACTAGAATGCTGCCCTAAGGTCTCCCTGGAGCCTTTTTTTCTCCAAGCTGAACAAGCCCAATTCTCTTAGCCTGTCTTTATAGCAGAAGTGCTACAGCCCTCTGATCATCTTCATGGTCTCCTCTGGACTCACTCCAACATGTTCATGTCCTCATTATGTTGGGTGCCCCAGAGCTGATGATAATACTTAATTTTCTGAGCCACAGGTCCAATTCACCTACCACATGAGCTACACCACTATAAGAAGAGTGACCATAACACGTTCCCTTTTTGCCTCCTCTTCCACATAGGCTGTCTGCTGACTGTCCTGCTTACCTTAGTCGCACTCGGGCAAACACTATCACTGTGCTCAGGTCAACGCTCTGGCTCTCCTGTCGCTGAGGTTGTGGCTTTAAATTGCAGCAAAGCTGACACTGCAACCAGCTGCCATGATAAGGGATGTCCCCAGACTTCCCCGCCTGCACATCTTCACCACCTCCCTAGCGCCAGTGGTGGTCCTTGTCTGACCCCAGGGAGGACTGGTTCAGGGAGATGGACAGCAACAAGCCAACCCTCCCCAGAGAGGCAGTTCGCAGTATGGTGTGGTCTTAGCTAAGTCAGTCAATAAACAGCAGCAAGCACAAGCAATTGCTAAAAGCTATCTGAGTGTTTTCTCACATGTGGGCTAGAAAAGGAGGCTGCGGCATTGCTGTAGGAACCAAAAGACCAAAAACATCCAGTATGGTGAGCACTATTCTGAAAACTCTGTATTCTCTTATTCCTTGGAGCAAATAATTGTGAGCCTCATATGAAAAAGAAATATACTAAACAAATCAAAACAGTAGGTTAGAAGCAGGAAAACAAAACAAGCTAAACATAAACAAATTGTGGACCTCTCCTAACAGTAAAATTCTTGAGCATTGTCATCTGTTGCTTATTACAGTTTCATTTACATTGGAATTTTCTTTGTTTCCCTGTGACTTCTGTGTATCCAAATAATTACAGTTATATTACTGTATTATTTTAAATCTAGTCAGTAAAGTGAACAGAAAAGCCTATCTCTGCATTATTCTGGCCAACATTACTTTCTAATACATAAGAAATGGGAATTAAATCCATTTTAATGCACCATTTTAATGCACCATTTTAATAAGAAGACAACCACAGTTCTAGATTGCAATTATGGACATAATTACAATTTCATTGGTACTGCTTTAGGTTAAGAATACAAAATTTACCTTGGATGAACAGTTCATTATCGAAGATGAACCCAAGCTATTTTTCTGCTAAATCATATCTTGGCTTGTTTTATTTCTTAACTTTGACTGTTTAATAAAGGCATAAAGAATTTTACAGGTAGAATATATCAAAACAGGCTAGCTGGTTCAATGTCAAATTCCTGTACAGTGGTTTGAGAAAAAAACATTAATTTTGAAACAGCTCTGAGGCTGAGTATAATGATTACTAAATATAAGTTTTATATATGCAGAAAAATTGCTTTTGCATGAATTCACTTTAAAAATGTTAATATATGCATAAGAAAATTGTGTTTCTTAATCTCTGAAGAAACACTTATCACAAGGAACCGCTTAATTCTTTTCCTGTGCTTGATTTATTAGCTTATGAAATTATGCTAATAGGTTGCATGTTAATGGTTTTGGAGCTCAAATGACCTGATTTTAATAATGAAGTAATTTATGCAGTAAATGTAATCAGCATCTATGGATCTCACTTAAAAGAACATATCAGTGATTACCTACATTAAAAACAAATGACTGTCAGCATGGTATACACTGTATGTTATGACAGAGAACTGGGGTGTGTTTAGCTCAGCACAGCCCAGGGCTGGTTGAGTCTCACTTCAATGAACCACACTAAAGCCTACAACTGCTGCTCTAACAACTGTTTTACAGACTTTCAGTTGCAGACTGACTTCCTCACATGATATCTGCTAAGGAAAAAAGACAAGGGTAGGAGACAAGCCCAGAAATGAACTCTAACCTGAAGCCAGTAGGAATTGCTCCATGAATGACCTCTGTGGCACAGAAACCTCACACACCTGGACAAAAGGGGTTGCAGGAAAAAGGGAAAGGTTTTGTTTGGGGAAGAAGTTGTAAGTTTTACCAATGACAAGAAGAAAAGGCACTTTTATAAAAGATTTGATCTGCATGGCATATAAAGGATGCACCTCCTGCAACATTTGGGAAGCCTATTAAAATAGATCCTTCACAAAGATTTGTTGCTAAACCATCTATATTTACACGAATGTTCACTGTCGGGATGTATTTGAACCATGCCTTTGTTCCTTTGTATCATTCACTGTGCTGTTCCTTTGTATCATTCACTGTGCTGTTCCCCAAGACAAGAAGAAATTCAAGACTGGATTTTCAAAAGTAAACAGCAATGCTTTCTTTGCAGCAACATAAACTTGTGGTTTGATAACCTGCTGAACATTGATACTCATTTTGGTAAAAAAAATCAAACATATATTACTAGCTGCCAAAGATGATCTAACTGTTCAAACACCCAGACAGAAGCTGAGGGGGGTTAGATTAGACATTAGCCAAAATGGATAAAGTCAATAGAAAAAAAATCCATTGATTCACCAGAACTGGATTATTTCTTCCCCAAAGAAATGATAAAGGCCAGAAGTCCTCCAGCCTTCCAAAGACCAAAACTGAATAACTATATTTTATAATTAATAAATACTTTGCTTGCAGCATCTCAAGCACACGATAAAATGTTTTCAAACACCATTTCTAGTTTGCTTCACAAAGCAAAAAGGTGATATCTTGAGTGTGACTAATGCTTTTTATTCTAGAATTCAGACTATTAGCTTTATGGAATTTGTGTAACATCTTAAAGAGGAAGATATACCAGATACTTTAGAATTTTTCATCCCTTATCCCAGCCATAAACAGCTTTTGTGTAAGCTCAAGGCATGTATGGATCAGGCAAAAATAACTCAACAAAAGCTGTCCATACCCTGCTCCTTCCCATAGACCGCAGAAACCTCACTGCATATTCAGGTAAATCCATCAGGGCCTCTGAGAATCTGATTAAGGGTGTCCTGGTAAAGAAGGCAACCTAACGCCCCAGGTGCTGCCTGCACACAGCTTCGGAGGATGGAGAAGCTGACCCTCTGCATCAACCCTGGGTAGAGACTGAGCACAGCAACAAGAAACTCGATGAAAGTGTCTCTGTAGAGGCAATGACAGGGCTTATTCTGCAAGCTGCAAAGTCTCCAGCTCCCAAGGAGCCCAGGCTGGGCTGAACTCCACTACTATAATAAGAGCAAACTCGATCAAAGCCTGCGTGCTTGCTTTAGATGTGAATGCCATACACACTGTTACCATAGAGCTGTGACAGCTTAATGAGCTATCACCCGTCAACTGGGTTGCTGTTACTACGTGCTCGCTCCTACCCTGCCCCCCCTCTCCAGGGAAATGATCTTGCTCAGTGTCAGGAAGCGTCTCCTCGACGAGCCCTAGCTGCACCCAGCTGCCTGCTGCAGTCCCTCTCGCAGGCCCAGACATCCTTGTCTTGCCAAACAGGATTTCTGGAGGTGAAAATTCCCCTCCTGCATTTCCCTGTGTTGTGCCTGGAGGACATTGCCCTGACAAGAGGGACCTGCTGTCGGCGGAGGCAGGGTCAGGGAGGCAGAATATAAAAGGAGTAATTTCAAAGCTCAGACGGTTTTCTTGGCAAACTGTAACAGCTCGAAGGGGTAAGTATCTGTCTGCTGTTTACTTGGAAATCTGACAAAAATAACTTACCGCTGACAAACTTAGGCTCCCAAACGCCACAAGCCCAAGCCACAGAGCCCTGAGTGCTGGTGCACACTTCCCATCAGACACACAGAGAGAGAAACACACGGATAGCTGCCATCTGCGCTTCAAAAGCAAACAGGAAAATCCCAGCGTGCCCTCTCATCCCCATTTGTGGGAATCTCAGCCTCCCTGGCTGGGTCGTGACCTGGGGCGCTGTGGTTTCCCTGGCCCTGAGAGGAAAGGGAGTGCTGGTGCCACAGCTGCCCTCTGCTCCCAGGCAAGGGCTGGGTGCTGAAGGGTTAGCTGCTGGGGCTGCCCATGTGTGGCGGCAGCCTCGCCTGCCCACCCTCAGCTCCCTGCAACACGAAGGTGCCATCCCAGCCCCTTCTGCAGCAGCACTGAGGTGGTTGCCAGCATTAGGACAGGCACGTTTATCTTGCTGTGCTGCATTCATTCTGGCTGAGAACTTTCTGCCAAGGGGGTGTGAATGGAGGCTCATGTTTGGTGGGGGAAGAGTGTGAAATCTGGAGGGAAGAGGCAGGGGACCTGTGGTGCTTCTTCCTCTGCTGTGGCTTTGGAAGGGAGGCATGAGGAGGAGGTATGTAACCATGGCTACTTGGCTGCAGCATGGAGGGCTGGCTAACTGTGAGGTTCAGTACGGAGGTTTAAGGTCCAAAATATGGTTTGGACACACAGATTTAAACTGAAACTCAGTATTTACAAATGGACTAACCTGCCCTGGCTATAAATCAAACACTGCAACTCTAGAAATTAGTAGAACTGGTAGAAACCATTCCTGTATTTACTTAACTGCATCAAAGCAGAACAGAAACATGCCACAACACACACGAAGTGCTAGATGATTTGAAGCTATCAAATTGTTCATTAGCTGGCTTAAATAACAGCAGACTGTTAGCATAACCATCTTCATTTCATGCTACTCTTGTTCGTAACATTGTGTCTTGATTTAATATTAGGCTTTAAGTCTTCTGGGCAAGGATTTGTTTCCCTACCTGCTTGTTCTACCCCCAGTAAATAGGACTATGTTCTAACTAACGCCTAGAGTTTCTAAAATGTAATCAGCAATATTTATCGCTTTTTTATGTGCCTATCCAGAAAAGGCAAACTATTACCAGAATAACACTTAGAACAATAACAGGATGCAAATGTGCACCCTATTCTTCCAGCTTTGCATACTTTACTCCAGAATCATGCCAGTTCATGTGGAAGTCAGCGGTAAAACTGACCAAGTGAGGACCTCTGATTTGTGTCCCAGGCTTCTTTTTGCTGGATTTATCACCGTTAATACCCTTTTGCTTGTCTCTCTTCACATATTGGGAATATAAGTAGGCCATAACAGCAAATCCACACATTTGGTCAAAAAAGTTGCTGTGATTTAAAAATAGGTGTGAAAAACACCATGTTGCAAGCTGGGAGGAGGATAAAAATATGGGATTCAATGTATTTGATTTTTAGAAACAAGAAGAAAAAATAAAGCTCAACTTCCAGCAACACCCCAGAGCCTTTCCTGAGTCTCAGCACTCTTTATTTTAATTCATGGAATCTAAACAGCCTGCTATTCTTGTACCAGCTTGTGCTCAACACAGAACACGCTGATCCTGCCTAGGAATGGTTAAACATAGGGGTACTGGGGTTTGCACATCTCTCCCTCCTTTTCTCACCCCTCTCTGCTCCTGAACCAAATGTCTCCTGCTTCCTCTAGTGCTGCTTCACAGCTCTTTGAGTCCTCTCCTCTGCCTGTGGCCTCCCTCTTAGAGTCTTTCCCACTCTCCCCTCCCCAGCAGAGCAGCCCCAGGACAGGGTGACCTCTCCCTCGGGACCTTTTGTTTTGTGGCCTCTGACAGTGTGGAGTGACAGAGAGCAGGAGTGACAGCAAGCAGGATGCCCACCCCAGCGCTTCCCTAATCAAGCAGCGCTCACACAGCTCACACGCCTGCCTGCAGGCTTCTCTCTTTAATGTGACATTGATCATCATGACACAAAATGGTCACAGATATCACTTCCTAAAATTCAGGAATCTGACAGCTAGAGACGGAATCGCTAGTCTGTGGCCTGAAGACTATATGGATTATTCAGGTCAGGATAAATCAGGATGGATATTTGCCCTACTTCCATATTCTAGCTATTAATAACCAAAAGCACGCCAGATTGTGGCTTGTTCTGTGCGACTGCACAAGGGAGCAACGCTCCCTCCCCCACGCCTCCACATACACATGCACAGACTAATATTTTTGGCTAGTGTTTTAAAGCCATTTGCAAACCCAGCCTCTGCGCTTGGAGTCAAGCCTCAAGCATGTGGAGGCCCTCCTTCACCAGGCAAGAAAGGGAAGCCAAAGCAGGCTGTAAAAAGATACGGGAGACCTCTCCTGGTCTACTGCCCCAAAACCCCTAAGGAATACAAGCTGCTGCTCTCCCCAGCTTTATTCAAGTCATAGCACAGCTCAGTCACTCAGGGCTCACCCCCTTTGCCAAGCACATTGCCACAAAAGGAATGTCCTTCTGGAAAGACCTGGTAGAAAAGCTGCTGAACACCTACACAGAGAAGCATAGCTTTCTGTCTATCACACCTATACAGGATTTCAGGATGAAGAAACAGCACTTCTCCCCAGTACTGAAACAGAGAGATCATATAGTTGCAGAATTAAATGAAGTTGCACCTTCCCCAGCTCTAAAATAGCAAGTGACTTACTCTACATATAGAGTTAGCAATCATCTTTAAGAAAGACGCAAGACAGAAATTGTAGTGTCTCCTTGTGGAATACTAGCTTTTATGAGCCATTATTAACATTTTTGAAGATTAAGCCTTCAGAAGCCTGAAGCTCTTCTACACTTGAAATAGTCTTTCAAAAGCCGGCTTTTGCTTTTGGTTGTAAACTGAAAAATAGAGATATTTTTCAGTCCACTGACATGGAAGAAGAACTGGCCTGACAGTTGAGACAGCTTCCCTGAATAGGATCCCTCCACTCTTGGGAGTTGTAAAGTTATTCTCTGCCATCCCTTTGGGTCACTTACACAATCTGCTCTAGCAACTGGTGCCAGCTCAGTTCAGCTACAGAACAGACTCTCTGGACTGTCTCAACACAATTCCTTGGATTTCACTATGAATAAAGCCTTTCTGCTTCTCTCAACCACCCTATTCATGGCCTGTTACTGTAAAACATTACTGCTAGTACCAGTCCATAAAATGCCACCAGTTCCCATTTTAATTCCAAAAAGATAGCTCTTAGGTGGCAACTGCAGCACACAGCAGTTAGGCAGTAATTGAACCCTCTTCTCTGTGTGTTCGTAGGCAGTAGTCCATATTTTATTTACCAGCTAAAAGTCAAGCAAAGTAACAAGAGCAGGTTGAGTGCTGATAGCAGCACGTGAGCCTCAACAACACTCCTCTCCCTTTTCTTGCTTCTCTGGAGCTGTTGTGCCCACTGTTGACATTGATCTTACTTAGCTGAGGCCTCAGTGAGTGCAGGTCATAGTCTCTGCGTGTTTTGTCCTCTGCTGAGCATAGTGCTAGCATTTTTAAGCAGTTTCAAACAGGCTCTTCCTGCTTAGCCCATTTAATAACCAGATTTGCTAGATCTCTAGCCATTATTTGGCAGAGGGCATAATAAGTACTTGCTAAGTCCTATCTTGGGTTGCTTTTCCAGAGATATAGGCTGGGGAAATAAGAAGTGTCCTTCACTTTGTTTCAGTAGGAAAACCTGGTTTTTTTTCTGCTTCCTTTGATTCTAGTCATAATATTATCCTGGACAGAGACATCTTCAATTAAAAACTGGTCAGAGGTTTTCTGAGGACCTAAACTGAGAGCATGTTAATAGCATAACAGAAAGCTCACTCTAGTCTCCCCGCTGCATTGGACTGTCCAGCCAAAGTAGCTGTACTTCTAATTATGAGGACACAAGTTGGAACAAATCCTCCCCAGCAGTCCAGGAATCTGGATGTGCTGACAACTGCTTGGAGTCACATTTCAATTAACATGGGTACCTCCATTCCCAGGAGTACTGGAGCCTCCCACTGAAAACAAGAACAATCTCCAGGCCTGTTACCTTAAAATGTTAGCAAAAAAAAAAAAAGAGAGGTAACTTGGGGAAAGAATAAAAAAGTTGTAGCACTCCCATATTACAAACATAAGTTTAAATGGACTTGCAATGAGGTAAGACAATGAAAAAATGTGTATTTCCTTCTCTTTGCACCCCTGCTAACAGGATAAACAACAATCTGGGTTGCTGACCTTTCTAAATTCAGGGACTGAAATACATCATTAAGGGTGGCAGAGGCAACAGCCCCTCAGAGGAAGTACAAAGAAAAGACATAGACAGTCCAAGGAAGTAGAAGGGAGTCCAAAGGTTTTGAATAGATCTCATCTACAAGCAGAGACAAGGTGAGAGGGAGATTTCTCTTCTTATTTCCCCTCCCTATCAGTCAAAATCCAAAGCAGGAGATCTGATGTACCCTTCCAACATTTACCCTCAACATCTCGCTAAAATAATCTGTGGTTTAACAGAATGACAAAGCCTAACACTGCTAATAGGGTAAGTTTCAAACCTAGGTTACATTATTTGAGACTGACTGTGGGGTCAACAGCTGAAACTGTAACAAGGAGTCAAAAATTTTGGAGAGAGAATAAAGAAGAAAGGGATTATGTGCACCTACAAGGCAGATTCAAAAACAGGAAAAGCCTACTCTTGAGCTACAGTCAGCCTCTATTCACTGTAGATGCTTATTGCTGTATTGGATCCCACATTATAATTAACAAATGTAGCATCAAATGATGAACATTTGATTTCGTTTGCGAACATATATATAAATAAGATGATGTGTCATCAATGCAAAATACAAAGGCTTAACAAATTGTGTAATTATAAATTTCCTGCAGATTTTCTGCTACTTTCCACATAGTATTTGAACATTGCTCACTAGGTTATCAACAGCTTTTCATTATTTAAATATTTAAGCAGCTGATTACCATATTTCTGCATTACACAACTATGATATTTTGTACTCTCATACAAAAGTTATAAATATAAAATTGACATTGTATGTGAGGGCCTTTTGATCAATATAATACTGGCTTTGTGGGTAACAAAAACACATATAAAATGTGTGTTTCTCTAAAATCACTACTTATTTTTATTATTCCCTGTATTATACAACATGTGACATATTTAGGGGAGCCTACATACAAACTCACCCTCATTTTCCCAGGATGTGAACAAGAGATACAAATGCACTAAAACATTTCCTGGAAGACTACTGGGAGGCAAACAACAATTTTACAGCAGCATACTATAGACTTACAAAATACATACAAGTATTTAATACAGTAATATTAAAAGAACCCTCTGCTTCTTTCACATGTCTGTGCAGCTTGTGCACAATGAGAGCTTCTTTCTGTTCAGCGTCTCTGTGCACTACTCCTTGATCAAAAAAACCCAAAAAACCAAGCAGCAGCCTCTCCCTCTTTCTCTCCTCCCATGAGTATTTCAGATTCACATGGCTTTGTTTGCTTCACTGAGAAATGGAAAAAAGACTAAAAGGAGGGTCAGACACTCAGAACAGTCTACAATTTTTTGTTCTAATGAAAGGGTAATAACTATCTAAAACAATTTTATTTACTCATATAGCAGAAGGTAGGAAGGACTTTCGAGGCAGAATGCAGAGTCAAATCTGGATGTGCAGAGGTGGTCAAGAAGGGCCCTCAGAAGATCATGCTGAGAGATCAAAAGTCTGCTTAGCTCTTGGACACAACTTGGGTGTTCTTACTGACAAACATTGCCACCTAATTCCTGGGAGGATTTCATCAGTGTTACAAAGGATAGCAGTAATCCCATTTAAAATGCCTTTTACAAAAAGGCTTCTTTCACCAAGGAATTGATTCAAATGAGGGAAATCTCATTTCTTTAACAATCACCAAAAATCCAAACTCATGCTTGTCTGATACATGCCTATAAAAGTGATACGACACATGCATCCATACACTTACTAGTTGTAGCTGTCCAAATATGCTAATCCAGGAATAATTCATGGTCCTATTGGACCAAACAGGAAATCAAGGACTCAAGGAGAAATCCACATTGTACAGCCATTATTGGGCAGGCTTTGGACCTTGCCTAGAACTTTGACACTTAAATATGAGCATATTCAGTGAACATATTTCTTACAAGAAACAAAGATTGAGAAGATTCTTCATTAAATATCAGCCATGCCTTGAGAATTTGTCACACACTTTGACAGTAACTCACCAGTCCCAAGTAAAATATTTCATTTAACTACCTCTGCTTTGAAGCTGTAAGCAGTAAATATACCTTATTTAAATGGCTGATGTTAGAACCAAATTTGGTCACAGCATGATGCTGAGCTAGCATGGCAAAATAGCAACAGCATCAGCTACCACTGCACACCGGAGTACCCAAAAAGTACAATTGGATTTACAAGGTGAGTTAAAAGCTTAGGATGTGATCCATATAGAAATGAAACACAGTATCTCCAGGTAGGTGGTGGGATTTTGCTGAGGGCTTTGTTTTTCGTGACCAGATCAATCACTGGGAATTCAATCATCAATATCTAGTGACTCAATCACTAGGGAATATCAAGCAGAACTAATAATATATTTTTGGACCCTAGAGGAATGAATCTTGAAGTTTAGACATTTAGAGTTCAGAGACTGTGTACAGCAGAGAAGTTTAAGAAACTTTCTCTACAGTTACTTTTCATCCCTTCATCAACCCTAAGATGGATGCATGAGGTTAGAATAACAAACAAAACTATACATTAAACATTGGAAATTAAAAGACTTGCACCTTCATCTTTTCCTCTTCTGCCCCACATCATGTACAGCAGGCTAGGACAAAAAATAAAAGCAAATAATAACCAAATTTACGGGCAAGCAACCTCAGCCTTCAGGACTGCTGTGAGCTAGAAAAATAATCTTACATCAGATATGCAGACAGTCCTTCTTGAGGAGACATCCTGTATTGGGAAAGAGACCATACCTTGTACCACGAAGCCATCTTTCAAATAGCTGATAAAATAACTGTCTCTAGATCAGCTGGCTTATCATCCTGGAAGGCAAACTGTGGAATCTGAATGGAAGTCAGAAAAAAAGAAACTACTCTTGGATGATCATTGCCTTGCAAGTAAGCACACTTGGCCTTTGAACTCATTAAGCTTTTTAGCCCATCTACACTCTGATTCAAGGGTTTAATAGTGCTTTGGAGATGCAGTTATGGGCCACCCACCTTACAAACTAACTGATGCTGTAATGTGCACAGTTCACTCTCAGTTCCAGTGCAGAAAGAGATAGATAGGGACAACATCCCACATATTGATGATGAGAGAACTAGAGAACAGTAACCATACCATCTTTCCTTAAAAGCTACTCTGGCTCTACTTTTTCTACTGGGATAAGATTCAGAGGCACATAACATACTAAGCTGACTTCCATGTTAACCCTGGTGTATGGACACTATGTGGTATGTCACGTATTAAGGATGAAAAACCTCCTTCTGAGCAAAATGAGCTTTATTTTCACAACAGTGGTTTGGAGGTTCACCCACACAGGAGTGAAATCATCAAAGCGAGGTCAGTGATGTTATTTGGGACAGCCCTAGACCACAAAGCACAGGCATGACTAGCTCCTCTTAAAGTTTAGGAGTGCCTGGAAATGCTCTGTGCCCAAGCTTCTTCTAGAGGTAAATTTCAACCACAGATGTGAAAATGATCCAGGGTCAAATATACAGTGGAATGGATATTCTGGAAAGGGAAGAGGAAGGAAAAGACAAAAATATTATTAGTGTAGTGGAGAGTAGGGAGAGTATACACCAAAGAAAGCGTACCAGGTAGGGCAGAGAGCTTCCATGACTTTAAGATTTGAGTTGGGCATCCCAGGAAGGCCTGGATCTCTTGCCTGTGTCTGGTGCTCTGAGCTAAAATCTTTAGCAATGGAAATAAAATGAAAATCAAAACTCTTAATCCTCAGCTGTACTTTCCTGAAGTTTGGCTCAGGATATCTAAAAAGGCAGGAGCCAAATGTTTACGGTTTCAGGCTTTTTTAACCTGGGGCATAAATGCTGGCCAGTGTTCCTGGTGACTGTACCACAGACTGCACCACCCCATTTGCCACAAAGTGATCTGATGAGCTGCAGTGCAATCTGCAGCATCTATCCTGCAGGCATCCAAGATGATAACAGTAGAGGCTGCGACTGATTAATGATGGCAATAGGTGTCTTAGGAATAGCAACAGAGGCATAGGTACTATACTATCTGCCTCTTCTTGTGTGAAGTTCAGCCCTGTTACTATCAGTTCATCAGAATAATACAACTTTATTGCACCCATCCACAAAACCAAGGAACTAAAAAAAAAGAGGAGAAAAAAATTCTCTCTTGTTCAGACACTGAAGATGGGACAAGAATGAGCCTGATACAAACATTTCAGCCAAATAAATAGGGCAATTCAGTAGATGGAAGAAGTTTGTAGAAATGAGTCTCACTTCGACAATTGTAAGAGCCTTCATAGTAGGCTTCAGCATAGTATTTTCATATGACATACTAACAACAAAAACTGATGAAATTTCACATTGTTCACAGTGAAAAGAAAACATTAGTTCTTTTTCCACTGTCTTTGTTTGGTTTAATCTTGCCCTGGTGTATTTTAGCTTAAGCCAATTTCGGATGTTAACAGCATACAAATATGCTTTTCCCATGAGCTGCCAGGGAAGGTTTTTTTTGAGCTGGAATTGGGTTAAGCTGATTAGTTCTTTTAATTTCTTCTTAATAATAGAGCATTTTTAATTGTTTGAATTCTAACAGCTGATATAGCTATTTAGAGTCAGGAAATGCAAGTTAAGACTAAGAAATCCTTTAAATATAAAATCAGAACTCTCTCTATGCCATGGCAACAGCAATCTTTCATTAAATTATAGATTCCTCAGGGTTGCTCTCTCCATATTGACAAACTCATTTCACAGGGAGAGGAAGTAAGGGAAAAGAGAGATCTTACTGAAGAAATGGAATTGTTATGGGGAGCAATTAACAACATTTATCCCACATGTCACAGTGGGTCTTTAATTCAGTGAAAAAAATGATTATCAAAATGCTTCACATTTGAATACCTCAACCCTAATGCAGTTTGCATCAGGCTGCATTTTCCCTCAGGCTGCCATGATATGTTGAACCTGCTACCAGCAGCCCGAAAAACCTCTGTCCTCACTATTGCTCATAACTTTCTAGAGAATTGCCTGCTCACAAAGATGGGGCTAGCTCTGTTCCACTAAGGGGTCCACTGTCACATGGATTCACACTTTGCCATTTTCCCCAAATATTTGCATTTTCATGTGTTGTTTTTTCTTTTTTTAGCATCATGTCTTCCCTTCAAAATCCATGCAAACCAGTTACACTAAAACCAACCCAGAAGTCAGCAGAACCTCCAGACCACAGGCACCTTAGGTAAATGATCCATAACAAGTGCTAGGTAAAGTCATATTTACATGAATACTCTGTCTGCATTTGCAGTCACAACAAAAGTGGCATTGACAGAGCAGTGACAAAACGTGCTTGGTATATACATCACACTAAGTTTTTACTGTTGTTTTTTTCCAACTTTCATTGCTTATAGGAACTGTTGTGTCTTCCTCTATGAATATCATTACATGGTTTCTTAATGGAAAGCTAAGTGGGTCCTTATATTTCCCCCCTCCTTTTCTGAAATTCCATTCCTGGCCATAAAGAGTTATCCTTTACATAAATTAGTGAATGAAGGTGTTTCTCTTTTAACCACATATCCCAGAGCAAAGAACAATACTAAGCACTTAATCACAGCTCAGTAGTAGGCTTTCTAAAGGAGTTGTATCTAAATTGAATGTTAGGCAGTGCAGCCCTGGGGTGCTAATGGTGGCCCACGGTCTCGATTTCAGTGACAAATCTGGGTACAGCTACAACTTGTACTAGTGGGAGGTTTTAACCAGAGCAGAAAGTTTACACAGACTCTACTGTATTGCTGCCTAAGTCCTCTGTCTAGACCTCAGTTCCAGAAGGCTTTCCTGTGGGGAAATGTTAAAAATTAACCCACACAGTTTTCTCTACTTCAAAGCTCCTAGGGTATCTTCCACCTCTGAAACCATGGCTTCGTCATAGCAACTTATAGAACTGCATAACATTTGCACAAAAAAACAGTGCCAAACAAAAATCTAACTGGAAAAATTTCTCATTCTGATTTCTCTCCAAGTTTAAAAACCATTTAAATGGCAAAACCATGTAGGTGCTACAGAAAGCAGTCATGGAAAGGAGAGCATAACCACTTGGGTTTTGGTCTAGAAAATCAACCCTGTTTCCAAAATCAACACTTTAACAAGAATCCATATTTTACTGAAGAGTGGCTGAGCACACTGAAAGGAAGCAGGCCATATTCCTAGTACTGTTTGGAACATAATAAGAAGAAATCCCATGCTTGAGAAGAACCAATGATGATTTCTACTTTGCATACCAGGATTCCCAAAACCAAAGGTGCTTAAAAGGAAGCACACAAATAGGATGGAAGATGAAATTTGATTTTGTGCTTGCAGTGTTCATATTCTAGTAATGAGCCTCAGTGATGGTATGGTACTAAAGGCCTTAAACATCTAATGTAGAAACAATATTTTTGAAGTCTGTAACTGACAGGTAAACCTGTTTTCTTTCTCCATTTTTCTTAAGATTATCATAGAAAACCAAGGCCTTATCTTCAGAAGATATTTACCAGAGATTTGCATATAAAGCTGTATCTCCGAAACTCACATACCTCTTCATGCACAGAAAGAGACATATGAGCAATTGGCTCTATAGTATAAGCAAGTACTAGCCTGAGATTGCAAGACTGGACACACAAAGAGCCAGCAAGAGATATTAAATCTGATGCTTCCAAATGTTTACACAGCATTAAACTTAGTTTTAACATTAGGCACTCCTTTTTGGTACTACCTTACCCTGGCCTCCCCCACCTTTGAAGCCCCTGTTTACCAAACCTGATCAGGGATTTCTCTGTCACATAGCCCTTATCATTGCATACGGACTCCTTCCTCTCATAATACCTGTGTGAGGTTTGTTTGTTTTGTTGTTGTTGTTCGCTTTCAATGGTTTTGAGGCATATACGTGTGTGCTTGATTTTAAGACTCCCATCAGCCTGACTTATTCAGAAACCTGGTGAAAATGCCAGAAAATGTTAGCAGAGTGATCTTGCCCCTACGTTCACTAACTTCATGGTATTTCTCTCCTGGGCATACCTGGGAGATGGGTGCCTCGGGCTGCTAGCGAGTCTTTTGTTGGCCATGGCAGGGTGTCAAGAGGAAAGGCCAGAATCACAGTTGTTTTGTGGTTAGCAAAACCCAATTTCTGCTCTAAGTTTTGGGAGGAGGGAAGGACAATATCTTGCTTTAATTTTCCTACGAGTTATGCATAGCAAGAAAGACAACACAAACTAACACTTGCAACATGTTTCTGTCTTGCATGTGCTTTCCAAATACATTTCCTCCACATTTTCTAACCAATGTCAGAAAACTAAAACCAGTTTACTAATGATAGAAGATTTACTGATGTGTTTGGAAAATAGACACCTCTCTGTGTTTTACATCTAGTGGGTCAATTATTTTATTTGAGGATTGAACTGACTTCAGGCAGAAGCGCACAAGGGCACAACTTCAGATGAAGTAGTGGTTTTGCCTCATTTTATAGGTCAATCATCCAGTACTTCAGCCTAACACCTACTCAATATGATGCATCTCATTTCTGCTTCAGGTTATATTTGCTTTGTTATTTCTACTGAGCCACCTGCAAAGTTTCTGGAAGCACAGTTTGGTGGCTTTCTGCTCTAACAGTATGTATAAATGTAAATGAGCTGTTTAGCACATAAACTCTTCTCAGGAAGATTCACTGACTAAAGATATAAGATAAGAGCAAGTGAAAAAAGCTGTTATTTAGTCAACAAAAATGGCAGGAGATCTTTGCTAAAGGGTCACTTCTAGGAGCTGTTTTCTAAGCATCCCACTTACCCAGAGCACAGGAGGTTTGGCTGCCTGTTGGCACTGAAAGTTGGATTTAATACTTCAGAAAAGTGAGGAAAGAAAAAGCATGAGCTTGTTCCCCTCTATGGATTTATTCATCATGGAGAAAAGCCACTGAAAATGGGGTGTGTTTTTCCCAGACTATTTTACATTCAAAACAACAGCCCTGTCTGCACTGGAAAATTCCACAGTATGTGGAGACCTACAGAGGGACTGAATGAAGGGACCTGGAGAAAAAGGTGACTGTTTTAACTAGACTGAATAAGGGTAACTATGCTCACAGCAAACTTCACTCAGCCCATCTGAATTTTCTCCAGAAAAATCAAAAAGCCAGATTCTAATTTGCTGATATTTCTAGACTCAATAATATTGTCAAAAAGCCAAAAAATCCCACATGCTCCTCCACCTGTCGTTTACCTTTTTTTTTTCAGACATTCATATATAAGGAAAACAAGTTTTATAATGGAGGCACTGCACTGTTGTAAACAGTCTTTTGTGGTGGCCAGTGCTCAGCTCCCTATAAAAAGCAATGCCCTTGCTGAATAATATGCATACATACATACATGCACTCTATACATGCACACACTGTAACAAAGGCACAGATATACCTTTGCCCTGTTCATCAGGTATTCATAAACACGCCAGTGCTGGTTCCAGCTGTATTGTTCTGAAATCATGAGCAACCTGAGAAAGGGTTTTATATGAAGTACTTGTGCATACAGTACTCTAATGCTTTGCATGAAACACATTTGGCATAACACATGCACATAAACACAAACTGTCCATGCAGGAACATATTCA